>OZ007518.1:9127234-9156314 GCA_963931865.1 Axinella damicornis | reverse complement strand
AACGTGACCGGATGTGCTATTTTTAGTACACGCGAAAGATTCTGCTTTCACCGGCACCACGGGAGAATACGAAGTCACACGCTCTTCCTCCTCCGCCGTGAAAAAACAATGATGTCATCATGCGCTCTTGCCACTGGCTACATGCTGGTGTAACAGCATTCCACTGCAGCAAAATTTAGAACCTACAATCATACCATAGATTGTATGAAGTACCTCAATCTTCTTTCTATTTCTGCAAACAGCTGATCCTCCCCGAGTTACCACTCATCCAAAATGGTTAAAGGACGCTGTTCCAGGTCAGCCTGCTACATTCAATGTTCGTGCCACTGGAACAGAGCCACTCAACTACCAGTGGCAGTGGAAACCAGCTGGAGAGGAGGAGGGAGGAGGTGAGGAGTGGCAGCTCTGTGACTTGGAGAGCTCCGATGGCACTACATTAACAATTCCCAGTGTTCGGAAGTTCAATGAAGGCAGCTACCAATGTGTTATCAGCAACTGCGCTGGTAGCCAGACTTCCACTGCAGCAAAGCTTAGCATCGGTATGAATCTAGATAGCAATCAGTATGAAGCATCTCAGCAGCATTCTGCTTTCTGTTTCCACGTACAGCTGATCCTCCCCGAGTTACCTCTCATCCAAAAGGAGTAAAGGATGCTGTTCCGGGCCAACCTGTTATGTTCTATGTCCATGCCACTGGTACAGAGCCACTCAACTACCAGTGGTGGTGGAAGCCAGCTGGAGATGAGCAGGGGGGAAGTGAGGAGTGGCAGCTGTGTGACATGGAGAGCTCCGACGGCACTACACTAAAAATTCCCAGTGTTCAGAAGTTGAATGAAGGAAGCTACAAATGTGTTATCAGCAACTGCTCTGGTAGCCAGATTTCCGAAGCAGCAAAGCTTAGAATTGGTAAGAATGCATGGAGATATCATGTATGGAGCATCTCAGCAGCATTCTGTATATGAACTGGTTGTATTTCTACATGCAGCTGATCTCCCCGAGTCACCACCCATCCAATGGGAGTAAAGGATGCTGTTCCAGGCCATCCCATTACGTTCACTGTCCATGTCACTGGTACAGAGCCCATGAAATACCAGTGGCAGTGGAAGCCAGCTGCAGGAGATGAGCAGGGGGGGAAGTGAGGAGTGGCAGCTCTGTGACATGGAGAGCTCCGATGGCACCACATTAAGAATCCCCAACGTTCAGAAGTTGAATGAAGGAAGCTACCAATGTATTATCAGCAACTGCGCTGGTATTCAGATTTCAACTGAAGCAAAACTTAGTGTTGGTAAGGATTCACATAATATCATTTGTAATTCTTTCAAGCATCTCAGCAGCATTCTACTTTCTATCCTACCTGCAGCTGATCCTCCGAGAGTTACCGCTCATCCAAAAGGGTTAAAGGATGCTGTTCCAGGCCAACCTGTTACATTCAGCATCCAAGCTGAGGGAACACAACCTCTGAACTATGAATGGCAGCACAAACCAAGAGGTGGGAGTAAGGTCTGTGATGTGGAGAGGTTTCCAGGAACAGACAGCTCCACACTAATCATTCCTAGAGCACAAAAGTCGAATGCCGGAACCTACCACTGCACTGTCAGCAACTCTGCTGGTAGGGAGACCTCAGGCTTGGCAACTCTCACCCTGGGTGAGTTAAGTTTATATGCGTAGCTATGTGAACGAGTATGGGTTGCATGTAAAACGCGGAACGTGGAATGGAATGGAACGTGGAATGGAACATGGAATGGAACGTGGAACGGATGTAAAATGTCGTAATGAGTCCAATAAGCGTATTAATTAAGGTGGGCGTTAATTGGAGCTGGCGCGAGTGAAGTCTCGCACAGTCGAGTCATGGTGACAATCATATCGCGAGAGAGAGCTCAGTCTAGGCGCTTGGCCACGCGAGACTACCGGCAGGTTATATGCCCTGATGTGAGAAGTTCACAGTAGACAGCAAGATGTTAGCCTGACATGACTATGCCATCCGAGTGAAGCAGGGCTATAATTACGGTCTTCGGGCCAGCATAGCAGCACAGCTAGGTCTATAGCACTAGCACAGTACACGTTCATACAGCTTACACTAGTGATCCTGCTCGCGCTTTAATATTCGTCAGAAGACAATAGCCCTGCTTCACTTCGCTGATCGGTCAACTGCATGTTAACATTCATGACATTCTCCATCCAGGCCCAGGGCATAACAACCTGTAGTGACAGGTAGTCTCGCGTAGCCGGCCAGGTTGTCACTCGCGCGACGATTGTCATCAGCCACCATCTCCCTTGACTCGACTCTTTCACCGTCTATGCCGACTACTGCATGCGCAGGCTTGCTCGCGCCAGCCCCAATTAACACGCTTATTAGGCTTATTAGGACATTTTACATCCGTTCCACGTTCCATTCCACGTTCCATTCCACGTTCCATTCCACGTTCCATTCCATTCCACGTTCCGCGTTTTACACGCAACCACGAGTATGGCAGCTAGTAAAGTAGTAGTTCAGTTATCTGCACTATTGGGGAGTAGACAGTAACAACACAGGAACACATGGAGCAACATGTCTGAGAGAAAAGATATTGCAATTGTGAAGCTGGCTATCAGTAGGAGACATGCAGTGGGCTAATATATCACATTTCAAAGGCTTTGAGCGGCACAACCATTACAATATTGTTGTTTGGAAGTCAATACATATGTATCAATGCCTATTGGATGGGTAGACGTTACATCAGAAGCTAATGCTCATTGTAAATAGGAGAGTCTGAGTGGCTGTACTTCAGAGTAAAATCAGTGCCAAATTGCTACCAGACTTTTGTATATACTACAGTGTGTTACTCTGAGACATAGTATGGAAATGCTATGCAGTGTAACATGAGACGGTACAAAGCACACAGGTGTAGCTACATCCTGCAGTTCCTGACACTACTTTTACTGAATTAATTGTCAGAAATTTTTTTTTGGGGGGGGGGGGGGGGGGGGGGGGGGGGGGGGGGATGCTGGAGTGTTTGGGGGGGGAATCTTCCCGCCCCCCCCCCCCCCCCCCCCCCCCCCCCCCCCCCCCAGTAGATTAGAACCCTGAATGCTCATTGTAAATAGGAGGGTCTAAGTGGCTGTACTTCAGAGTAAAATCAGTGCCAAATAGGGCAACCAGACTGCAGGGATAGACAACTGTTTGACCTGAACAGGGCACCACAACTATTATATGGTACTACAGTGTTTACGTTCCTTCACATGTATTGCTATTGATCTGTGTGACAATTCATATTCTCTATAGCTGAACCTCCAAAGATCACCACTCATCCAAGGGATACTGTTCCTGGCAAGCCAGTATCATTCACTGTCCATGCAACTGGAGCAGAGCCTCTGAGCTTCCAGTGGCAGTGGAAGCCCATCGGGAAGGAGGACGGGAACGAGGAGTGGCAGAATGTTTCCTGCGATGGTTCTGTTCAGGGAACAGATACTCCCACACTGACATTCACTAGCAGCAAATCTTGCAGTGAAGGGCTGTATCGATGCACAGTCACTAACTGTGCTGGAGAAGTACAGTCGGAATATGCTGATCACATTATTGGTGAGCTTGTCCATATAACTGCAACAACATGTAGACTTACATGTACTCAAATCCAGAAACCGTTATGATAATTATAGCCACCATTACCACATCCTGGCTGTCATGTCATATTTCAGGTAGAATTACAGACCTGCGTGATCTGATGAACGAGATGAGTACGGTCTCTCAGTGGTATCTCTTGGGCATCTACCTGGGAGTTGACTTACCAACACTGGCTACAGTCAAAGCCAACCATGAAGATATCAAAGATCGCCGCACCCATACGTTGATTCAGTGGTGGAATCGTGTTACCCCAACCTGGTCTGCTGTGGTCAAGGCATTAGTGGGGATTGGGAGAGAGAAACTTGCCTCTTATCTCGCTGGAAAGTTTGGTACATGATTATAATCATATCACTTCTACTGGGACAACTGAGCTAGATACTACATGTACATCTCCTTTTGTTCTCACCATGCAGGAATTCCACTTCCAGACACAGCCAATGATTGGCCTGTGGACACAATGGAAATAGCAGCTGCAACACAGAATGAGGTGAGGTAACATTGCACGCATGTGAGCATATTTTCTCCACAAATTTGAACACTCATTACTTTATCATCACTCATTAAGGTTGCAAAATCAGAGTTGACAGATGAAATCCATCATCTCAAAGATGAACTTTGGCAACTACGTAGGCAATTAGCAGAAACTGACCAACTTCTGAAGACCTCAAGAGATTCGCAGGTGCCTCTGAATGAGAAGGTAAACAGCACAGTGAGTGACATGATGAAACGTGGGGAGGAAGTTCAGAAACTTGCCAAAGACAGAGATAGAACTGAGATGGAACTGCACCGCAAACAGCATGATTCCCTGTTACTTTCAGAGATGCAAAAGGATTTGGCTCATAGTGTTGAGAAATGCCAAGTTCTGCAAGAGGTGATTGATGATAAGAGAAAAGAAATCAAGAGATTGGAGGAAGATCTGAGAAAGAAAGATCACGAGCTTAAAGTCGCTATGAAGGAAACCCAAGAATTGCAAACGAACTTTAGTATGCTTCAAGCTGAACTCGAAGAAAAGCATAAAGAAGTAAAAAAGCTACAGAAAGAGAAAGAAGCATTGATCAGGTTATGTAAAACTAAGTGGGAGAGAATTAGCAACATCACATCCAGCCAGACATGTGATCAAGAAGAGATGAAGGTAATTATAATGACTTCTGCGTATACATGTTTGGTATACATTGCTAGCTGTTATTATACATTGCTAGCTGTTATTTGGTATACATTGCTAGCTGTTGTTTGTATTTCCATAGCAACAATTGATCACAACTACAGAAGAGTTGAAGTACAAGTCACAACAGATTGAAGATCGCAACTTAAGTATTAGCCAACTGACTGATGAGGTTGCAGTTTTGTCAAGTTCACTCCACGAGAAGGAAACTACCGTCTCTCAACTTCAGAATGCATGCCAGCAAGTCACTAGCACTCCACAACAGCTGTCAGAGGTGATCACACTAACAGCTCAGGTTGCTGAGCTAAAGCAGAAGTTGCAGGAAGTGGAGTACCAGAAGCAGCAAGTTGTCTTGGAGAGGGAAGACACGGTTTTAGAGTTTGAGGCCATGCAGACATTAAAAGTACAGCTTCACAAACATGTCGGTAAGTTAAAATTACTGCATGCATGTGTACCTCTATAATTATTCTACTTGCATGTTTGTTTTATATCTTATAATATAGACAAACCTCCTGAGGTCACTAATCATCCCAAAAGTCTAAAAGAAGTTCCCCCAGGCAAAATGGTTGCATTTACCGTCCAAGCCGTGGGGACAGAGCCTCTAGGCTACCTGTGGAGATGGAAGCCAGTTGCGGGGGAGCATGGGAGTGAGGAATGGCAACCATGTGATGTGGAAAAGTTTTCAGGAGCAGAAACCTCAAAGCTGACCATCCTCAGTGTTCAGAAGTTGAATGAAGGGAGTTACTGTTGTGTTATACACAACTATGCTGGTAGCAGGACTTCCAAACCAGCTGCAATTACTGTCGGTAAGAATACTAATACCTACATAACTTTGCCAAACCCATACCCACTTCTGCTATCTGTTTCCATAGCTGATCCTCCCAGGATCACTACTCATCCACAAACGTTTAATGACACTGTCCCTGGCAAACCTGTGACCTTCACTGTTCAAGCTACAGGAACTGAACCCCTGACTTACCAATGGCAGTGGAAACCAGCTGGAGAAGGGAGTAGGATGAGGGAGTGGCAGCAGTGCAACATGGAGAGTTTTCCTGGAGCAGACAGCTCCATACTAACCATTTCTAGCGTTCAAAAGCTGAATGAAGGGAGCTTTCGTTGTGCCATCAGCAACTGTGTTGATAGCCAGACTTCCAATCAAGCTACGCTTAGTGTTGGTAAGATTCTGAGCGTCGAAAGCTTTGCTAGCTATAAAGTGTTAACCTAATGCTTTCTGTTTCTACATGCAGCTGATCCTCCCAGAATTACCGAACATCCACAAGAATCAAGCGACGCTGTCCCAGGCAAACCCGTAACATTCACTGTCCGAGCCACCGGAACAGAACCTCTGGGTTACAAATGGCAGTGGAAACCAGCTGGAGAAGAGACTAGCAGCTGGCAGCAGTGTGATGCAGAGAGGTTTCAAGACGCATGCAGCCCCAAGCTAATCATCTCCAGTGTGCAGAAGTTGAACGAAGGAAGCTATCGTTGTGTCGTTAGCAATTGCACTGGTACACAGAGTTCTGAACCCGCTAAACTGAGCATTGGTAAGATTCTGTAGCTTTATTAGGTACAACACTTAATCCCTACTGCTGTGGCAGTGAAGCAAGCCACTTATAGCACTTTGTGCAATATTCTGCTACCGCTTTTACCCAAACTTGCATGTCTCTAGTAAACAAGATTTTCTCCCACCAGCTCCACCCCCAGTGCATGACTGTACAGTGCCACTAGTCTCGGTACCAGACTATTCGCACATAGCGGAATAGTCTGGAAGACTGCCCATATATGACTGGTTCCGACACCCACCCTGTATGGGGTGGGCGATATTAAAGTAGATAAGAACCACAGCGGCTCCATATACGGCACGTTTATTCCAAGGCGTTAAGTACTATACTGCTTGCGGGTAGTGTACTTAATGCTTAACGTGCTGTATATGAACGTGCCGTGGCTCGCAGATGCTTGGTGTCAGAACCAGTCAACTATTTCGCTGTATGCGAATAGTCTGGTACCAAGACCACTACTAGAGTTAGCCTCGTTCCCAGGCCCCGCCCAGCTTTTCGTCGCTTACAGTACGGAAAAGCGGGAGAGGGCTGGGATAATTTATCACATGCGTGACGTCGGGGTAGAGAGAACTTAATTGAATGTGGGCGCACTGACCGCAAATATGCAGCACGAAGCCGGCTCATTCAGCGCTCGACCGTTAGCTACATGGAGATCGACAGTATAGCCGTGCTAGGTCTAGGTGAACAGTCAGTGTCGAGAACGACTGATACAAACCTGGAAACGGGTTGTTTTGGGGTTCAATTTGGCCACTTCTCAGCAAGGTCGTGGAACGGCCGTCTTGGCGTCTCACGCAGAACCTGGTGCGATTCCGGAGTCTTTGAGCAGGAATAATGCGGATGCTGTGTAGTATGGGGCAACATGATAGCGGTGTCAGTTATACAGTAGTCTCAAATAAGACACTGGTATAGAATCACAGAGTCGGTAGACTCTGTATGTAGGGATACGACGTACACGCAATATATGCTAATACAAAAACATCTCTCCAAATCTCAGAAACGGTACACTTATAAGCCTTTATAACCACATACCGTTCATCTTCGAGTGTTTTCACGACCAACAAGACTCCTCGCGTCGCGAAAAACCGTCGTGAAAGTACCACACCAGGTACTCGCCAAACGGGCAAATTGTTTTTCTTTCTTCTTTCTTTCTTCAGACGGGTTAGCTCAGCGTCGCCTCAATCTCCCATGATGGTTTTCGCACGAAACAGCAGCATTTTACACCGAGCAGTGCACCAGCCCATCGCTTTTTCGCAACCTCCAAGTCTTCACCAGGCGGCTGCAGCTGCCCAGTCAATAACTATGGCTTCTTTAGTCACGCCATTTTCTCGTTTCTACGCATGCGCGATCACTTAGCAATGATACGTAATTATTACTCAAGATCGCTGAATTAGAAGTGCCTACCTGCGCCTCGGGCCGTTGTGCTGTCAATCGACATAATTTCGAACAAGGTATTCTAAACTCTTCAGACAGGGAGCGCTGGTTTAGTATCCATCCAGAAAAGAGTTGACTATGATTCTTCAGCCAACGCTAGCAGTGTAAATACGTATACCAAAGCAAGGGCCTGTGAGGAGGACACTGACTTCTGCTCTGTGATGGCAAATTTCAGCTCAAACATGCGCCTGCTGCTAAAAAAAATAAGTGATCAAAAACATTTAAAATGTAACAGGATGTAGGGATACCAGAACGGCAAAAAGTAAGGAAACAAGGTAGGGATGATCACACAAAACAGTGAAGTATACAATCCCCCCTACATATCTTTCTTCATTATACACGTATATGGAAAAAGATCTCTGTAAGGGGGATTGTATACTTCACTGTTTTGTGTGATCATCCCTACCTTGTTTCCTTACTTTCTGGTATCCCTACATCCTGTTACATTTTAAATGTTTTTGATTACTTGTTATAGTTTATTCATGCATGACTTGCGGTTTTGATCGCCCACACGCAATTAAACGTGATGTTTCTCACGTGACAAAATATCCCAGGCTCTCCCCCTTTCTCTCAATTTTTGTTCGCGTGTGGGAGAGCCTGGGAACGAGGCTACACTCGAGTTAATTCTCAACAGGACATAAAATACATTATTGTACTCCCACATTTTGCTTTCTGTTTTCATATTGTGTAGCTGATCCTCCAAGAATGACCAGTCATTCTAAAGCATTAACGGATGCTGTTCCAAGTGTAACTACCAGGGTCAAGACTGTGGAGTCAGAGGTTAGTTAATCTCCAAGCTTATGTATACTGGTGTTATTATTCCCAAATACAACAGCTGCCCATGCTAATAGCTACACAGACCACTCGCCAAAGGTTGTGCATACCCTCACCCTCCATGGAGTCATCACCAGGTTGGAATTCTCCTAGTACTAGCTCCTGGGCATACCGTACCGTGGCATTGCTCGAGGATCCTTACAATCGAATCGCGTCATAAAACACCTGCACTCATATCTGCAACCACTGCAGTCCATTCCAAGCCAGGTAAATGTTCGAGAAACAGTGAAGCATCGATGTTTGACGAAGAAACGCACTGACCATTGCGCATGCGCATGTGGCATTCGCAATGACGTCATAGGTATGTGAGCAACTTAATTTGATTGGCGATTGGCCCAAGACGCAAATATTTGGCAGTGCAGGTGCCATTCATTTTAGTTTCAAATTTCTATCTGTTTAGTTTGGGGAGCTCTAGCTGAGCAGCTCCCAGCTAGCTGTTTAGCAGTCTGCTGTTAGCTTTGAGTTAGTCATAGCTTGAGAACTGAGTTTCTTGCTAGTAAAAAAATATGGTGAGTCTGAAACTTTTTCTTCAAATTTCCCAACTAGTTGAATGCTAGTACAGCTACATTTTTCCCCCCTGCTTTCAATGCCTTACCTATGTGAGTTTGCCTAAAGTCATTGTTTGAGGAAGTGGTGAATATTATCTAAACGCTATAGATGATTAATTATGGAGCTACTGATAAACTAGCTGGATGGTTGAAGTTATTGTACCAATACTTTGTCATGGAAGTGATTTTTTTGATAATATTTCACAGGCATAGCTGTTAGTCTTGGAACCAGACCCTACGCATGGGGAGCGTCGGGTAGTACTAAAACCCGGAACGGAATGGAACGGAATGAACGGAACGAACGGAACAGCCATTTTTCGTCGCTGAGACCATGCAAGTAAAACCATTTTTCTGCACAGGCGGTACCGAAAACGAATCCTCAAAGGTTAGTACACGGCATATAATTATCGTACCCATGCACTGTACGGTAATGCGCACGAATCGTGAGCTCGGTGCCCCAGCGCTAGCGCTAGCGTAGTGAAACCAAGGTACGACTTCCTTTCTGCCAGTAGCATTCAGGGTTAGGCTAGGCAGTTAGTACGGGTAATCTGGCCAGTGAGACTTATAGATATGCCGCTGAACCGCGAACGGTACCGTACACGCGCTCGCCGCGTAGCTACATGTATGTACTGGCTAGTTATAGCTATATCCATGCTTTCATGTAGCTATGTAGCTTCGTTCTTGTAGTAACACCTACTGCACTGCATGTACTTTACCTTGGCAGCTACATGTACTTTACGGTACCGCCCGTGCAGCGCTAGTACCTTGGTCTCAGCGACGAAAAACGACTGTTCCGTTTGTTCCGTTCATTCCGTTCCGTTCCGTTCCGTTCCGGGGTTTTAGTACTACCCGGGAGCGTCTGGTTCCGAGACTACGTAAATGTCGACTGTTTTGCAAGTAGTCTCATATTGTTAGCCGACACAGCACTGGAAAATATTCTCCATCACAAAAGATGATGTACGGTATCTGTACAACTGTCTTTCTGCAGTGAAATAGCTATACCACATAAAGTCCCACCTGTGCATACATTACGTCCTGCAGAAAGTAGGTTGTAATGTCCGTGGTACATGTGCTGCCGCAACATTTTACACTCTAGTTTACTAAACCTTTACCAGAAACTGCAGTGTAAACTATTCCAGCTCAGCTGCGTCACTGGTACACTATATTAATGAACTGTGTAGCTACCTACCAGCTGAGAGTAATGGCCGCTTTATGATGCCATGACATCATGTACGACTCATAATACGATTCCTCTATCCCAGGCACGTCTCCCCAGTGGGCTACAGCTACCTCTGACATTGAAGTGGAGACGGTGCAAGGACATGCCCTGTGGAATGGTGTCCCTACAGTCAGTGAGACTTGGTGAGGATGTGTTTGTTGGAGGAGGAGGCACAGACTCAGTCCGTGGTGATGATGATCATACTGTCTACCAGTATCACTCACTAACTGACCAGTGGGTACCACTACCACGGTACGAGTGTAGGTACTTTGCAATGGCGACACTCACTAACAAACTGACACTAGTTGGTGGGATCAATACATCCACTCCGCTATACAAGGCGACCAATCAGATCGCAGTGTGGGACACGGAGGGGATGTCCCAGGGGTGGACACACCCCTACCCCCCCATGCCCACACCACGTCACAGTCCAGCCGTTGCTACTCATGACAAGCGGCTGGTGGTGGCAGGTGGGTATGGAGATGATGACCCCCTAGCCACAGTTGAGGTCCTCGATACTACATCCCGCCAATGGCTGTCTACCTCACCACTCCCTGTGAAATGCTCCGTCATGACATCCGCCATTGTTAACCAAGAGTTGTACCTGTTGGGGGGGACACTGACCACGGAGACACTCGTTGTGTCCCTCCCCGAAATAACACGGAGCAGTGTTAACTCCGCCACCACCAACACATCCGCGGAATGGCGTACGCTGCCCTCACCTCCACTGAAGAGATCTGCCGCCATCTCTGTACACGGATCAGTAGTAGCCATTGGGGGTCGCCATGGCAACACCAGCAGTACAGCCATCCACGTCTACCAGCCTGCTACGAACAATTGGAAGAAGGTTGGTGACTTACCTTCTCCACGATATTCTTGTACATCTACACTGCTACCCAACGGTGAGATCCTGGTTGCAGGAGGAGCCGATAGCAAAATGAAACGAACTAGCCGAGTCGATGCAGCTGCGTTGTGACTTTGCCTCATTCCCAGAACACTAATTGACACGGGAACGTGTTTTAACATTTATATATTTGGAATTTTTTCATGCTTTTCTGACTTGTTTTGTACAAAAATATTTTTAATAATCGGAATGGAGACATTAAAAAAGCGATCGCGCGCTGGAGAAAGCGAATTCTAGCTTGTTAGACTAGCCGGCCTGCACGGTCTAGAAGATTGAGTTTGAAGGTCTTCGAATGGGTGTCACGCGATCAACACTGGCCTCCAGTAGCATCCTCACCATGATCATCGTGCTGTCCCATTATTACATCTCGAGGTGACTCGCGGCGACGATATGCAGTGCATTTGTCGGTGTAGCAGTCTAGTACCCAGGTACTAGTAAAGACTGCTAGTGTAGTTGTGTATCCGTCATGCAGCAGGATGATCAGGGATGGAAATTTAACATGGAGAGAGAACGTTAGCATCCATAATGATGCTGTACAGTACTTGTACTAGCTAGCCCTAACCACACCCCACTGTAACCATATATGGAAGTACATAGGGATAGTCTCGTTCCAGACCATTTTTCGCAATGCCATTTGAGGGGAGCTATATATAGGAGATAAGTGGAAAGAAAATACCTCTGTCCATGTTTGAGAGATACTGGAGCAATCTTACTGGCATTCAAACTCCCCACTGCTGATTGACAGACTCACAAACACGTCCCGACCGTTCACGAACCTCCTGACAGCCTTCTCGTGGTGTAGTTCACGTCTGTGTTGCCTAGTCTCCTGCACACCGCTTCGATCGCTTAGCTTTCACACTCGTCATTGATCCCCATGTATTACACAGAACATAGAGAAAGTTTTGGTGGGGGGGGATTGAATAGTGCGTGACAGTGCGCCATTTCGGAGGGTCTGGGTTTGAAATCTGAAGGGGGGGGGCAAAACATTTTCAAGCTCCCCCCCCCCCCCCCCCAAATAAAAAAAGAAACACTGGGAGAGACAGAACAGAATGTTTTGTTCACCAGTCTATTTTTCCCTTCCGCGTGAAACGAATCTAGGAAGGGGGCAGTCGGACAGCAACAGTTTTCGGACTAGTGGCTCTACAGTTCATTGTTGCCTCATGGCACTGAGTGGTGTTGCTGTGCTGGTTGTTGCCTCATGGCACTGAGTGTGTTGCTGTGCTGGTTGTTGCCTCATGGCACTGAGTGGTGTTGCTGTGCTGGTTGTTGCCTCATGGCACTGAGTGGTGTTGCTGTGCTGGTTGTTGCCTCATCAGGGGCGGATACAGGATTTATGAAAGGGGGGGGGGCACCGTATATGAAACGCTGCCGGAGGCAGTGCATAGAGGCGCGTAGCGCCGATCAGTCCGCGCGAAGCGCGGAAAAAAAATTTTCGCCTTCATTTTTCACTTCTCAGGATGGGCTCTCGTGGCACCTTCGCGCTTTGCACTGCAAGTTCCAGATGTACGAGGATTGCAGGTCCCAGGGCCGCAATGAGCTTCTTCCTTGCTTATTTCGCTCACGAATGTAATACGTAGGTACACGGAGGGGTATACTAGATCGTGGTCTCGTTCCCAAGCCGTTCGGTTTCAGGCAACGCACGATATTGCGAGCTGAGGAGGCCATGGCCCGCCAGGCCAGGAGTTGCAACGTAGCGGCAGCTAGCTATATAAAAAATTTTTTCTCTAGCCAGGGGGGGGGGGGGGGGGGGGGGGCACCGGCCCCCCTGGCCCCCCCCCTGGATCCGCCACTGCTCATGGCACTGAGTGGTGTTGCTGTGCTGGTTGTTGCCTCATGGCACTGAGTGGTGTTGCTGTGCTGGTTGTTGCCTCATGGCACTGAGTGGTGTTGCTGTGCTGGTTGTTGCCTCATGACACTGAGTGGTGTTGCTGTGCTGGTTGTTGCCTCATGGCACTGAGTGGTGTTGCTGTGCTGGTTGTTGCCTCATGGCACTGAGTGGTGTTGTTGACCAGTCTCTCCCTCTTTGATCAGACAGTGGATTTCGGTAATTTTGGGTTAGGATGCCTTTAACTACTCTCTGGGTGATATGGTGCGGATAGTACAGGTCTTCTGCAGCACAATGGTGGAAGTTGGATGGTCATATATATACGTTGCGTAGTTCTCGAGATGGAGCTGCTCTTCTCGATTTCTTTAGTCTACTGAACATGATGCTGAGGTATCTAGTTACTGGATGGAAAGACGAAGAACAGCTCCATCTTGGGACCTGTGCAACATGTGAACACTGGACTTGCACGTACCTGAACTGGAGTGCACACACTTGCATACCCATGCAGTCCCTCCTGAAGTGTGCTGTGTGATCACATTGCACTCTGACCTCATATTGTGTTGTGGAGACATAATAAGTAGTTATTCAGATGTCCAAGTTACTACTCACCTCACAGTTGGCTAGCCCTGGCTCCACGGGAGGGTGAGCTAGCCCTGAGCTAGCCCTGGCTCCATGGGAGGGTGAGCTAGCCCTGGCTCCATGGGAGGGTGGGCTAGCCCTGGCTCCATGGGAGGGTGAGCTAGCCCTGGCTCCATGGGAGGGTGAGCTAGCCCTGACTCCATGGGAGGGTGGGCTAGCCCTGGCTCCATGGGAGGGTGAGCTAGCCCTGGCTCCATGGGAGGGTGAGCTAGCCCTGGCTCCATGGGAGGGTGGGCTAGCCCTGGCTCCATGGGAGGGTGAGCTAGCCCTTGCTCCATGGGAGGGTGAGCTAGCCCTGGCTCCATGGGAGGGTGAGCTAGCCCTGGCTCCATGGGAGGGTGAGCTAGCCCTGGCTCCATGGGAGGGTGAGCTAGCCCTGAGCTAGCCCTGGCTCCATGGGAGGGTGAGCTAGCCCTGGCTCCATGGGAGGGTGAGCTAGCCCTGGCTCCATGGGAGGGTGGGTTAGCCGAGTAGGCTGGGGAGGGTACTTGGTCTGGCTAACAGTGCAGTTCAGCAGGAGTTCTTGGGTCCAGGACAGCCACTGTGGCTAAGGTGTACATTCCTCTGTGTATTAGGTAGGCTTCATTGGTGTATTATCCCTCCTCCCTCCCCCCCTTTACAGTGACCATGCTAACAATCAGCCTTGAGGTTAGTACTTGCACTACTAAGTGTATTCTCAATTCTTGCTGTGGAGGTGGTCTCTGATCGCATGAGCAAATTGTAGGGCTGGTTTCAAACTTTCAACTGGGACTTCACTAGACAGGGCTGGAGCGAGGGAGGGAGGGAGGGAGGGAGGGAGGGAGGGAGGGAGGGAGGGAGGGAGGGGGGGAGGGAGGGAGGGAGGGAGGGAGGGAAGGGGGACTAGCTTGACCTTTGACCTTGTCTGACTAAACTGCAATAGAGTTCATATTTAACTTATATTGAAACCTTCCCAACTGCACACTTAACGTCCACTATGGTACTGTTTCCTGCAGCTGAGAAGTGAGAACCCTGTGATAGAGCTGGATGAGACTGTTCCCACCCAGCAGGCAAACTCCCTGGGTATGCACTTGTGAACACCATTCTTGAGTCACCGGACTTCTCTGGAGTCTCTCCTGACGGTCTGGTGGTCCCTGGAGGGGAAGCCATTGGCACTGGAGGGGAGAGTGGGAGTGGAGCGGGGAAGATGGTGGGGATGGTGCTGCTGGTAGCTGCACTGGCCATGAGGCTTCAGTAATCCGTATAACAGTGACTTTGACTCTGCGTAATGAATTCACCTTGGTAAATTTGCATTATGACTGCTACAAGACGGCCAGCTAAGGAATGAATGTTATTTATCTAGTCACTCCAGCATAAAAACGTCCTTCCAACTCTCTGTCAATTTCAGTGGTATAGTATAATTATACGTCTCATGTGCAGCTACAAGTATGGTAACATATAGCGTGGTAGTTGACTCAATAAAACCGAAAGGACAAAAATTAATCTGTCCTTATAAGGCAACCAGTAAAAGGGTTAACAAATGTAAATGTACATGTAGAAATGTGGATAAGTTCAACTGTGCTACAAATGGATACACTATCAGTTGCTGCATGTACATGGCGCGGCCAGGTGCGGCTGTGATCTGCTTTGGGCATCAGCGTGTCTACCATAACTATAGGGTGTAGCCTCATTCCCAGGCCATGTCCATGTGGCCTGTCAAATAACCACCAGTGTACTCTAGTATGGAGTGACTTCGAAATACGTATCCAAATACACTGGCTATAATTAGCAGGCAGCTGTTGTTGTGTGATGCAAATTCATTCGCTGTAACTGGTATCCAACTCAAGACGATCTGTTTTGTTCCTATGCACATGCAGAATCATGTACCAGCTGCTAAGACGGGCTTGAGTGAGACACGCTGCATCGGCCCAAAATTTCCCCTGGGGCCCTATACTATTAGTGGGGAAATTGTGTAAGATGCTTCATCTTGGAAACAATGAAGATGGCTCTGCATTCTCTCCTCCACTTGCAGCATGGTATGCAAGTGCTATGGCAAATATTATGTCACAGCGAATCAAGCAACAAAGTTGGGGGAGGAGCTGGGCACGAGACTGGCACGAGAGATGATTTTCGATATTCATTGCTGCATGCTAACGTTCCAACGTCCCAGACAGTCATGCGTTCTCTGTGCGTCGTTGTTCTCCCGTGTTTGGTAGGGGTGGTACTCGGGCAGTACGTGCCAATATGCGACCCCGCCAACTACACCGGTCCACCGTCTATCCCGCTGCCCAATTTCCCAACGCAATTCTCAGTGATCATCGAAGCAAACTTGGGACAGGATAACACCACCTTGAACGTCCGAGAATATTTCGACGAGGTCGGAAACAGAGGCAGGTTCGAATTCACCATGAACGTCAACAGTACTCAGGTGGGGATTTTTGACTACGACGATGGAGAAATATTTTTTATTTCAAATGGCGATGGCTGCGCTGTTAGACTGATCGCAAATTCCTCCACACGTCGCTTCCTCGCTGAAACACCTATTTTTGGATTCCAGGACGGCGTAAATGGATCCGTACACATCGGAACTGTTAGTGACTTCTTCCGACTCCGACGCAACACCAATGCGACGTGGCTCGGCGTGGAGGACGTCAGAGGAATCCCGTGCAACCGCTGGCAGACGTGCACAGTGATGGAAAACAACTCGTACACCTTGGACTACTACTTTGCAACCGAGGACTGGGATTTTGCCCTGGGAGATGCCCCTACTCCAGTGCAGGTGATCCTCACTGCAACTGATGCTAGAGAACCGGGAGAGCCTGAATCATTGAAGCACACTTACTCTTTTGTGTCCTACGACACTGGTGCAAGATCTGTTCCAGATGACGTTTTTGCAGTTCCTATTGGACTCATTTGCAGGGGTCGTATACCTGGCCGTCCCATCCCAACATTCCCAGACTACTTCAGTGCAACACTGGAGTCAGTTCAAAAGATCAGACAAACCGCAGTGGTCTACAAAGTAAGTTAAATTTCTTGTCTGTGCACGATTCCTGTATGTAAGAGTACAACGAGACCACAGCATGCACCTAACTAATATGGACTGTGTTCCAACGTACATATGCTGTATGATTGAACGCACAATCAGTATTGTGTGGCACGTACAGGACTGGGCCCAGCCATTGACTGAGGTTTGTGTTTTGGTGTCATAATGTGATCGTGTGTTTGTGTATAGTTTGATGCTGGAGGCACTTTGACCCTTGATGTGCAGAGGCTGCAAAGTAGGCGAGAAACCGCATGAAGCATGCATGGGAAGATTATTGACGATCATTCTTAAGTTCTCTGGGAACGGGACTTTCCACTGCCCTACTATGGATTATATATACTGCTTCCGCTACCATACTGTCTTTCTCAGGTATTTCAAGCAGGCAATAAACATAATCTTGGCATGGTACTGCCATTTTAAAATGTAGCGCAGGTTAATCGGACTTACATCAATCGAGATTTCCTGGAAATTAAATCTTGAATGGTGTAAGTCCGATTAACCTGCGCTACAATGCAGTATGACTGTGATGTAGCATGTAAACGATAAAACCATTGCATGCTTTGCCATAGTGACGTTAGCGTATAATCATTATGTGAAGGTTGCCTATGCTGGGTACCCCCCTCTGACAGTCCTTACTCGCTGACAACAGCACCTAGCTGCAACCATGATATGCACTGACCGACAATGCAGATAGGTTTGATGTGTGAACTGCTGATGAGGTACTTGAACCTACTAGAAATTCCTTGCAAGGTTTCTAATAAGTTTAACTAATGACCTACTCAGTGGTCAGTGGCCTACCAGAATTAATACAGAAATAGCTAGACTGACTCCTGCTTCCCCTCTGTAAATATAGAATTTATGGCGCCAAGCTCTGGGCTGGCAGCTGTTGCGAGTCTGCCATTGTAAGTTGATCGAACTGTAAAGAAGCCTTCAGTTTAAGCTCACTAGCAATAACGCTCCTGCTTTGACCTCTCAGCAATAAAATAAGTAGCAACGGTCCTCTGCTTATGGCAAGACAAGCTGATCAGACGGTGTAATATATAACTCGACAGCTAGCTCAGTGACCAGCTCCGCCCAGTGTATATCCTCCCCTTCCTGCCTTGGTAAACAGTGAGTGTAATCATATTACTACTAACAGCTAGGTGCACTCTTCCGAATTATGTGGGATGCTGCGCGCCCTAGGCAATGTTAAACGCTGTATGTAGATGCCAATTTACTCTCTGTGGGGAGATTTCAATAAACTTTGACCTCAATGACATCCCATTGGTATAATTACATGGCCTGAGTTGAGTGAGGTTGGTTAAGACAACCCTCCTGTTATTGCAGTGAAGCTCCACCAAAATAACTCTACGGTCTTGTTATTGTTGTTGTACATGTACATGGATCAGTCCCTGGAGATGAGATATTAGTCCCTTGGGTTCATACCTCTGTACTGGATGGAGTTCAACTTTACCTTAGCAGTAATGTGGTTACCAACTAGCCTCGTTCCCAGGCTCCACCCTGAGCCTGGGAACGAGGCTAGCTACCAATGTTATGCATTGTCTCAGTTTGATACATGCATATGTGAGGGTGACCTAGAAGCCTAAATCAGTGAACTTTGACCTTTACACTGAAGTGTGTAAGGGACAATGGTGCCAGAGGAAGAGCACAAACAATTACTGACACAATTGGAGGTGCTCAGCAGAGTACGTACCCGTGCGCTACATTTTATTATGGCCAACTGCCGATGTTTAACACGGCATGCACACGACGAGATAGCTAGGCCTAGGCCTGGTGCAATTATCAATTCTGTTACAATGCTACCTTCACAGTAGCAGCCAGACTATATTGTGGAGTTCAAGGATGGCAGAGATGCTCTGCAAAGCAAAAGGCTCTATGTGTGGATGCAGGAATGTGTCTGCTGTGCTCATAGATGCAGAAGAACATCATTTGTGGAGAGCTGGACATCTAGATTATTGCTCACCTAAAACTCTCAATCGCACTAGCTGCTCCAGGCCTTTATTTGGCTGGCACAGTAGGACTGAGCATAGAAACGTTTCTTCTGGTGACCCAAGGCTCAAAGATGGGTATGACTTTGGCGATTTCCATACATGTGCAATTAAGACAGGGATGGACGTGCAGAGATTGTTTCTATGTTCGTGGAATGCATACACAAACAGAGGGAGTATGCTCACACTCGTCCCAGCAGTTGTCCGAGTGCACCAACTGTCCAGCGAGCCTCTGAACGCTGCCCAGTACCCACCTTCAAGATGAATCTCCTTTCCCTCTTGAAAGCTTTACTAGTAGAGTGGCTTTACACAGCTAAGTGAGTTCAAAGTGTCCCCATAAGTAGCTGTAAAAGGAGTTCAAGTGGTGCACTTAAGTGACTTCACAAAGTGCACTGCTGTATTGGTGTCCTGCAGCTGACCTAGCCTCGTTCCCAGTCCCACGCCCAGCTTTTCGTCGCTTGCAGTACGGTAAAGCGGGGAGCGCCTGGTACATCTTCTCACGTGAGCATGACGTAATCGAAAAATGGCAAAATTTTCAGAACGAAGACGCTGCGTTTTGCGTGTTATTCAGCCATCTACACGTTCAACGCTCGGTGAGTATGACAGTCGCCCCCCGTTAGCTAGATACGTGTGGTATGTTACCTGGTACCTTCGCTCTTCTTGCTGTTCTGAGACCCTCGTACGCCCACGCTTCCTTCCGGTCTTTCTACCCCTTTCTACCCTCGACGTCACTCACGTGAGAAGATGTACCAGGCCCTCCCCGCTTTACCGTACTAAGCAGCGACGAAAAGCTGGGCGTGGGACTGGGTACGAGGCTACAGCTGACCATGGATGTATTCCCTTGAATTGCAAAATTACGTTGGTTAATTAGAACTCGCATCTATGTATATGGCTGGACCAATACAGCTTAACTTCCACGGGTAAACTCCCCTCAATGCAACCACCTCCAAAGCAAACTACATACTGTAGCTGTAGTGTCGGCCACTACACATGCACGGCAAAGATATGAGACCAACCTTGGTTACACAACTCAAGGCAATGTGCTGTGCTGTCATTACCACTACTAGTACATGGGAAGCCATTGGAGGCCCCATGTAAGTACGGATACCACTTGAACATCAGCTGAAAAGCTTCCCTAAATTGGGAAGCTCTTAGGAGTGGAATTTATGGCTTGAGAGCTACAGACTGTACTTTGTAGGTGGATATACAGACCACTGACATTCCAACGTCATTATCATATCTGGCCATATATGGCGTATACAGGTGGGTGGTTGCACTGCATGCACAGATTAAACATCTCTTTGTTATTCACGTGGCTACTGTATCCTCCTTCAGGAGTTCTACGATTCTCCAAACAGGCTGTCTCGGGTGGATGTGTATTTTGATGGCGGCACCAGAGCACAAGACAGTCCTGGACCACTGACTCTGATTCGTGACGATGCTCGCAATATTGATTACATCATCAACAGGCAACTCAATAACTGCACCGTATTACCACGAGATCAGGACAAGAAATTCTTTTATAGTTTCGACGCAGACTCCTTTTTGGTGGCTCAACTAGCCACTCCTCCTCAGCTGATAACCTTGGCTCGATTGTTTCCATATGCATACGAAGGAGTTACAAACGTTCGTGGAGTTGATGTAGATGCTTGGATTGGTACTCTACCTCTTTTCCCGTACCAATTTTCGAATCCTGGTTTGGTGGGGCTTCTGAACGTGATAAATCCGACATTTCAAGTCTTCTTCACCAGGCCTGGCTGGAGGATTACCAGTGATCGTGCAGTCAGCACCGAGCCAGTGCTGTGGAGGATAACCGTCAGTGCATACTTTGCGTACACCAATGCTACCGACAACGCAACTGCAAATGGATTCTCTACAGGATTTTTCGACATATTTGACTTCTCCCCAGAGGAACCTGACTTTGATGTTTTTGATGTTTCCGCCTGTTTCTCTCCTTCTGAGTACCATGTACTGAGCCTAGCTGTCCCGGGACACGAGCAGGGTCTCAACTTCAGTCAACTCCGGCAAAACCTCCGATCTGCAATCGTCAATTATTCCGATATACAGCCCTTGCAAGTTGGAAATATTCAGGTGGGTTGGCAGCATGTTAGTCATGCAGTTGCAGATGGACGAACAGGGCTGGCTTAGGGAAGGTCAAAGGGCAAGTAGGCAGGTTGGGGAGTAGGCCTTAATTGTTTGTTATATCAGTCAACCATGCAGAAATCTCTGGAATCAGATAATTAAGCTTCCTACTACAACATCCTGCCTCTTATCTGTAACTATGGTAACCACTCTGTCCCTAAAACAACTACAAATTCCAGTTGTTGTAAAAACAGCACTTGTATTCTCTCAATAACTGCAGATCACCAGTGGGAATGGGACACACATCTTTGTCAGTTTGCACATCTCCAACCTCACCCAGCTTGCTATGACAGACAACTCCAAAACAGCAGATGAGATCTTGCGAATGATTCAACGTGGCACGGTCAATGGCAGGCTTCCTTTTCAGTTCTCAACAGGCTTGGGAACGACGACGGTCACTCCACTGCTACTGAATGTGAATCTGCAGGAGTGTGATCGCACGGATGGTTCCTGCTTTGGCCTGAATGACGGGCAAGCTGCCGGGCTTGGAATAGGCCTGCTCATTGTGGGTCTGGTGTGTGGCATTCTCGGAACGTTGCTGGTACTCCTTGTTGTCAAGCTATGCTGTTCCAAGTCCACCGTGACTCAGAAAAATTCACCTGTTAGTTACGAAAAACAGGAAGATGAAGTGTCCGTGAAGTAGAGCTGTTAGACAACTGTTCTATGTTCAGTGATTGTGCCACTAGTGGTAGAGTTCAAACTAGTCAACTGTAGTAACTGTGATGCAGTGGTTTATTGACCTTATAGTGAGCAATTGATATTTGGCCGGTAAAGATTATTAGCATTCCCCAGGCCAATAATGAGCCTGTAAATTCACTGATGACTGGGAGACACTCATCCGTGCACATTTCTTGCTGCCTGAAACCGTACTATTAAAATCTACTGAAGAGACGTCCGTAAGTCCTGTCTCAGTAATCCGTATATCACTAGTTAGAGCTGAACGAGCCCTACATGCTGGTAGCTATACCCATGCTGTTAAACTTGAGGGAGAATTACAACCAGAGTTATATTAGCCACACCCGAGCTTCTGCCACATGATTTCGTAGAACTCCAGCTTTTTCCAGCAACAAGGAATGTGAGGCTCACTGCATAATTATGAGCTCTAGCTATCTAGTGAGATACGTGTACAGCTAGGTGGAGATTAGACATGTACTGCAGTGAAGGCTTGCATAGCTGTTCCAGGAGTTCTATCTAGTTGAGATACGTGTGTACAGTTTGTGGAGATTACACTTATTGCAGTGAGAACTTTCATGAGCTCTATCTAGTGACTATTGTACAGTTTGTGGAGATTGGACACGTACTGCAGTGAGGACTTGCATGCTGTTTTGCCCTAGCCTCGTTCCCAGTCCCACGCCCAGCTTTCCGTCACTGCTTAGTACGGTACTAAGCAGTGACGGAAAGCTGGGCGTGGGACTGGGAACGAGGCTAGTTTTGCCCACAAAATAATGAACACCTGCAATGTCAAGGTAGATAATGGGGGACGTGACTTTCCTTCGGACAGTGGGATTAAATATATAGCAAATCTGACCTCAGGGAATACGCTGGTGATGATGGACCCGCTCGTGCGGCTGCACCTGGAGCAGGCTTTGATTCATGCTTCATAATATTGTGCCATGCATTTAATATAGAGCTGATGTTGGTGTTGTAATCAATGGGTAACTTATCATCTTGTATAGGGGAGTAGGAGGTGGGGCAGAGCTAGAGCTCAATGAGACATCTACCTAGCTATAGGTCACATGCTTGCACTAGCTGGTGCACTGTATACGTAGAATACACTGGAGTTCCTTGTCGAGCGACAATCATAGCATGCAGTCCTGCATAAACATTCAGACAGTTTACACCTCAACCAGCACGATTATAAACCATGCATTTGGTAAGTGCATGAGATGAGGTAAAGATGGTGGGGTAAAACTTGTGTTCATCTGATCTTACGTAGACAATAGTAACATTATCGTCACATTGAGTGAACTTGAATGACGTAATAATACCACACTACCATTGCCCTTTTGTTACTATACAGTGTGGTATTGTTTTAACGGCTGTGGCATGGACACTCTTTCATTGATCATTGTGGAGAGCAATCTCTTACTGATGTATCTCACCATATAGTTTACACAATGAATACACACACAAAATTTAATGTAGTACGAACAGTCCCACTGTCATGTCAGGGCCTCAGGCAACCGTTCAATGGACAAAGATATTATCAACTTTGCAACAAGTACGGATACAGCAACTTCACGGACAGACTGACGAATGCACAACCAACGGAGTACAGAGACAGGAAGTAAAATGACATCATACATTACAGACCAATCCAAACATAACACTACACCCACCCTATATAGATTGTGTATATGGGGCATCCCAGGTAGCCAAGTGGTAATTAGCCTCGTTCCCAGTGGCCTCGGAATGAGACAATCATGTATCCCCTTTCTTGCACATATTTTGCTGGCCTAATTGCATTCCTGGTAGGGAAAAACTTGATGGGTTCAGCGGAGGTCATGGAGAGATAGTGACCACATCGCCGTGATTACAATTATTTTCTGACTCAATTAGAGACTCAAGAATTTAAGCATCAGACTATTGCCATGCAATTGATAGGCCAAAGGACCTGAGGCATCATTCAATTTGCCTCGTGCACAATTTGCACAAGTCTACCAGGAGTATGGTTTTTGACTTGATACTTAAAGCTGTAGCTGAATCAGTAGAGAGTAGGTAATGGCATATAAATTAAATTAGCCAGAGACGACCCAGCAACATGATCTGACCATTAAAAAAGTGACCATCATTTTTGATGAGCGATCACTTGTAGTGATCACTCACTACAAGTCAGTGAAGCAATCACCAACTAAAGCGGTGCATGCAAAATATAATAGTGACCATTCACTCACCACACTCTCTATAGTTCACTTGCTAGACAGTCGTTCACTCTCCTAATTTCTATAGTTGATTTGTCATTCACTAACTAACTACAGTGTACTAGAGCAGTGTCTGATAGCTAATGCTTACTGGCTGGGTTAGTCATCCTGTTTCTTATAGCTAATAGGAGCACTTTTCGGAGAGGAGGACTTGGAACAACACAGTCTGATGACAAGGAGCACAAGCAGCGTGCCGAGAATGCCACACACCAGACCCACAATTAGCAGTCCTATTCCAAGCCCGGCAGCTTGCCCGTCATTCAGGCCGGCAAAGCAGGAACCACCATCACAATCCTGAGGATTCACGCTCAGTAGCAGTGGGGTGACCGTCGTTCCCAAGCCTGTTGAGATCTGAAAGGGAAGCCTGCCATTAACCGTGCCACTTTGAATCATCAGCAAAATCTCATCTGCTGTTTTGGAGGTGTCTGTTGCAGCAAGCCGGGCGGGGTTGGAGATGTGCAAACTGACAAAGATGTGTGTCCCATTCTCACCAGTAATCTGCAGTTACAGAGAGAGAAGCTATATGAGCAGTGCTTCTAGTTGACAATTTGCAGAGAAACATTTAAGATAAGAGTATAATATAGCATTAGTCTTGTTGCCAGACTGTTCATCCAGAGCATATATCGCTTCCAGTATAACCGCGGGTGATGCTATAAGCGATCCGTGCCGGGGTTGGCTGGGTCTGGACCGAGACTAGGGTAGATTTAACCAGGCACTGAGTGCATCACTCGGTACCTACACTGTGGTTATGAACGCATGCCAAACCATCTCTAAAAATTGATTAGGAATATTATCTAATGTTACTTAATCTTTAGGTCTCAGTTGCATGCATGTCTAGCCACAGGTGCATGCACTTCTAGCCCAGCATTCCTATAGACTCCTCCCTTCACGCACTGTTGGAATCTCTAAGCTGCACTTTAATGTGGGCATTCCTTGATCACTAGTGTGGACTGGAGGAGACACTAAGCTATAAGATGCAGCTGGTTAAAATGATGTGTGCGCATACACGTTGCTGATGCTTGGTGCCAGGGCCTGAATATTATACCTCTACATGTAGCCCAGTGGCAGTCTTATTGAGCTGGGGGGGGGTAATTATAGCCCTGCTTGTTGCACTAACTTTCGCTCATCAACAATGTAAACAGGAAGCATATAGACCTCAGTGACTGAGATACAAGCCATTGAAAACTGGTGATGATCACACTAGCTTAGTCTACAGAAACCAAACCGTTGTTTTAGCATGCAGGTAATTCAAAGAGAGTGGGTGCAGGCTGCATGTTCAGTGTCATTAGGTAGCCCTACAAACGATGGAGTGTGCATGTGGGGGCTCTAACTTAAACACCCTGTGCATGGATGCCTCTGAATATCAAAGCTTCCACTTCATCAATTATCTTGTATTGCCCTAAATACGCTTCTGCATTCAATTACACAGCAACAATTGAATTAGTTAGGCCCATGGGCCTAACAAATTCAATTGTTGCTGTGGGCACCATTCAACAAGTATAATGTTTTGTGACTGGTATTCCACAGTACATTTACTGCAATGTGCTATGCGAGACTTTCCTAGAGTCACCACCAGTATATTGGGGCATTCATTAATTCTGCCAATCCTCTAGGTCCTCTAGCTCTGAAGTCTCTTGCTTGTAATTGAATGGTCTGGGACCGGACTACCAGCAGGAAAATGTATCCGGAGTAATTGCAGAGCTAGTGAATCGCGGAGTGGCATTTGGATATCTATGCCGACGACCTACTGCCGGACAGCACTGTACTAAGATAGCTAGGTAACTAGAATGGCCTGTGCGCCAAGAACTGGTTGTCATAAAGGACGTGTTCCACGTTAACATTTTCTATTTCTAATATATGCAATCCTCACAAGTGTTCTTATCTGTAATCGGTATCTGCTGAACCCAAATGTATATAAGGATCCTTGGAAACCTACAGCCAACCCTCCACTTTAGCTGGTCTTCATTGAACTGCTCAATTGTTCACTTCTATGCAACAGCTAGCTATATAGATTATTATGCAACAGCTAGCTATATAGTATAATTATGTTATAGTTATACTACCAGCTGCTGTGGTTTATCAGGAATACACGAGGCTGTTATTCAATTAGAGGCCGAGGCGCAGCTGAGGCTTCTAATTGAATAACAGCCAAGTGTGTTCCTGATAAACCACAGCAGCTGGTAGTACAACTGGCTTGTGTACTACAGTGGCTTCTAAGTGCACTTGCTGAGTATACTGAAGTGGCTTCTGTGTACACTAAAATGTGCTGACAAGGGTGTATGGTAGTTAGACGACGGGTTTATGGTAGTTAGACGGGGCCGTGGTGAAAACCCGGACCGGACCGGACCGGACCGGACCGACCGGAAGTAGTAATTAGTGTCTCCACGTGGAGAGAAAATAGCTTACTTGGATCGTGAAGTAGCCATTGCGAGTAGCCATTGCGGCATTGCCTCGTGCAGGGAAGTCAGAGAACAGTTTAGTCTCGCGAGTTGGCTGATTTGCACAGTATTTTGAAGCCACGAAGCGTTAGCGAGGTAGCCGCGCGCGCGGGTCCAAGTCTGCCGGTACAGTAGCGACGACGCCGAATTCGAGGACGACTTGAAGGAGGCAACCAGGCATTTGTTGGCGTTTCACGGTGCTATAGGTAAGTCAGAGAGCTGGGCCAAGCGAGTGTGAGTAATCTATCTACTACAAAAGCATCGAGTACTAGTTATTCTACTCTCCGTGAGACTCGCGATCGCCCCTTGCTAGCTATAAGCTTGACATAAACGCAACGCTAACTACAAACGCAGTAGCAATACAGACAGTACCTTTGCTGAAGCTCTTCGGGTCCCTCGAAACTCCTCCGGCAATTGTCTGCAAGTGCTACGTGTAATAGTTAACAAAACATCGAGTCGTTTAGCTAGCGCTAAGTCGCTCTACATTAATTATTGCTATTTCACTTCCGGTCGGTCCGGTCCGGTCCGGTCCGGTCCGGGTTTTCACCACGGCCGTTAGACGGCGGGTAGCAGGTTATGCTATATAAACTGTGGTCGGCACCTTTCAAGTGCGTCATCACTGTAGTACAAGCAACACTACTAGACGAATGCACAACATTGTGGGGCGAGCCTGAGCGAGTATATACAGTTGTCGAATGTGCATGGAGCAGTTGCATGAGCATGTGTTCCTACATGGAGCAGATGCATGTGCATGACTGTCAGTGCATGTCATCCGAATGTGACGGAGAGCATAGCACGACTTAAGGACACAGAAGTTATGACACTAAAAGTACACCCATGCACTTCACAGCAACTGCAAATCAGGTTAGCCGAAGCAGTCTGGTAGGTAGGTCCAGGAGAGCTCTCTGTCTTTGTTGTCGCCACCGGAGGGCGACTTTCTCATTGTCTGCTGATGCCAGATCTGTGTCTTGACTGCATGTCACAGTGAGTTAAGTGTTACCAAGCGCAGGCCAGTCAAGTTCCCATCCTCTGGCAATAGCTGAAGCAGCAGTCCAACACACCGCGATGGTTTATAGCTTAAAGCCTGCATGCATGGCTAATGCACACCATGATGTGCTCTGCATGCAGGACATGAGATCGCTTGAAGCACTCTCCCCGTCTTCATGAAATGCTTTAGCCCCTCACCGTGCGCTATAGTCTCCATCCTTGTTGAGGTAGACCGTTCATGGTTCGTGTCTAAGTCGTTGACGTTGCAATGTTTGTGGTTTGAATTAACGCATGACGCAATGACACGCAAAATACGAGCAGGAAGTGATTTACGGCACGACGTACGATATATATATATATATTATATATATATATATATAGAAAGAAAATTCACAGCAAACTCGTCTATGTGGGGCTCGCTCAGGCTCGCCCCAATAATATAGTTAGCTGTTGCATATATAGCTAGCTGCAGCTAGCTATATATATATTATTATGCAACAGCTAGCTATATAGTATATGCAACAGCTAGCTATAGTATATGCAACAGCTATAATTGTATATGAAACAGCTATAATTATAGTATAGTGTCTCCAACTTACTTGAATACTTCCAACTTGCAAGGGTTGTACTGAAGCATATGCGACGATGGCTGATCGGAGGTTTTGCCGGAGTTGACTGAAGTTGAGACCCTGCTCATGCCCCGGGATGGCTAGGCTCAGCACTTGGTACTCAGACGGAGAGAAACAGGTAGAAACGTCGAAAGTATCGAAGTCTGGTTCCTCCGAGGAGAAGTCAAATATGTCGTACGTCGCTGAATAAATTCCACTTGAGGTTGTGCCGTTTGCAGCAGTGACTGTAGCTTTTCCGTAAATCCTCAACCTCCATATCACTGGTTCAGTGGTGACTGTACGATCACCGGT
Organism: Axinella damicornis; assembly: GCA_963931865.1. NCBI lineage: Eukaryota > Metazoa > Porifera > Demospongiae > Axinellida > Axinellidae > Axinella > Axinella damicornis. The sequence goes on along the minus strand of OZ007518.1, from coordinate 9,128,197 downwards.
AATCCTCCACCCTGGTCTAGTAGAGAAGAGTTCCCACGTCCCATTTCTCAACTCTACTATTCCAAGATTTGGAATTGGGAGGCTACCTTCCTCCTGCCTACCAATCCAAGCATCTACATCAACACCACGAATGTTAGTAACTCCTTCGTATGTGTACGTAAACTCTTGAGCAAACAGCAGCAGAGTAACAGGATTCAGAAGATCGGCCAAAACTTCAATCGGTCCTTCCACAGTCTGAAAGTAAGCCATCTCATCGTCAAGTCGCTGCACCGTGCAATTATTGAGCTGCCTGTTGATGATGTATTCGACATTGCGAGCCAAATCACGAATTATGCTGAGCGGCCCGGGACTGCCTCCTTGACGTCCATCATAGTACACGTCCACCCGGGACAAGCTGTGTGGAGAATCGTAGAACTCCTAAAGGAGAAAATGGCAACCACATAACTAGCCAGTAGTCATACAATGCATACGCCATATGCATGTAGCTAGCTATGTATTATAGGAATTGTGTGATCCTGAACTATAATCACAGTAATATGATTGGTCTTTTCACATAGCAACCAGCATCATATTTAGTTCAGTAAGCACACTCTTGACAATACTGTTGAGCCAATGCTGCCAGTCTGAACCCCTGTCCAATACCCAAATTCATGAGTAGTGGTGTGATTAACACAGGGAAAACGACCTGGGACTAGACAGACGGGCACCCTCAATGTCGATGTTGCTCTGAGATTACATCCTCCACTTGCCCGTTCAAGTCCTTATTTTTTTTTTTTTTTTTTTTTTCTTTTTTTTTTTCTATGAAAGTTTATGCACAAAAAAAATGCATAGGACAATGCAATAGCCACTGGCTAATAATAGCATACCCAAGAACACAAAAGACTATACTATATGGTACATATGGTTAACAAGAGATGATTTAAATACAGACAAAGTATTGGCATGAGTAATGTAATCTGGTAA
>OZ007518.1:8951257-9127034 GCA_963931865.1 Axinella damicornis | reverse complement strand
CTATGCAACTATGAACACGACTTGCACCATGGTGCTGCAGAAGACCTGCACATTGCAGTAATACCGGCTATCCACACCTTAGCCTCCAGAGAGCAGTTAGAGGTGCCCAAACCAGAAATTCACTGTCCGATCAGAGGATGAGACATGGTCAACATTCTATTACACTCCCCAGTGTCATGAGGCAGCTAAATGTCACTTTCGGCAACAATACAAGAGTGAGGTTCAAAGGTTACTGTGATACTACCAGCGCAGCAAGCCGTCACTGTGCAATGCCAAGGAACTGCAGTGTCACCTGCCGCTGTCTGACTACTCCCCTTCCTACCCTATGTAAGGGAAATGGGGGTATTACGGAACACCCAAGCCTGAGGGATTCTAGACGACTAACTAGCTCTTGGATACAGGTTACCAACAGTACATGAACACCACCTAGTGCACTAACTTCAAACCGAATATCACTGCCATACGGCGGCACAATCACTACAAAATCGCTACAATTTTACGCTACGTATTGCAGGTAATTCAGAACACCAGGGGGTCCGGACACCTCTAGCTACTCTCTGGAGGCTCAGCCAAATTAGTAGGTGTCCGAATCCCCCCCCCCCCCCCCCCCCCCCCCCCCCCCCCCCCCCTCCCCCCCGTTCCGAAATACCTGCATTTCCCTTACTTCGTGTTGAAATACCTGGTTACGGTTAGCCTCGTTCCCAGGCCTCACCACAGCTTTTGTCGCTTGCAGTACGCTAGCTTGTACAAGTACTGTACGGTATCATTATAGGGTGTGGTTAGGGCTAGCTTGTACAAGTACTGTACGGTATCATTATGGGGTGTGGTTAGGGCTAGCTTGTACAAGTACTGTACGGTATCATTATGGGGTGTGGTTAGGGCTAGCTTGTACAAGTACTGTACGGTATCATTATGGGTGTGGTTAGGGCTAGCTTGTACAAGTACTGTACGGTATCATTATGGGGTGTGGTTAGGGCTAGCTTGTACAAGTACTGTACAGTATCATTATGATGCTAACAGGAGGGCATAATGTGCTATTCCAGTTAATACCCGTACACCCCCAGAAAAGTATTATTTTATACCCCTGGACATAATGTATTAATCTCTTGTGAACGGACAGTTACCCAAAGCTATGATGACCCCGGACAGGTGACTTGATTCCACGTACATCCCCTGGACAATCACATCAAGCACCCCTGGACATGGAGGGTAACAGACGCTTCACCCCTGGACAAGCACATCAAGTACCCCTGGACATGGAGTGTAACAGACGCTCCACCCCTGGACAAGCACATCAAGTACCCCTGGACATGGAGTGTAACAGACGCTCCACCCCTGGACAATCACATCAAGCACCCCTGGACATGGAGGGTAACAGACGCTCCACCCCTGGACAAGCACATCAAGCACCCCTGGACATGGAGGGTAACAGACGCTCCACCCCTGGACAAGCACATCAAGCACCCCTGGACATGGAGGGTAACAGACGCTCCACCCCTGGACAAGCACATCAAGCACCCCTGGACATGGAGGGTAACAGACGCTCCACCCCTGGACAAGCACATCAAGCACCCCTGGACATGGAGGGTAACAGACGCTCCACCCCTGGACAAGCACATCAAGCACCCCTGGACATGGAGGGTAACAGATGTTCCAACCCTGGACATGGAAGCTAAAATGGTTCCACCCCTGGACTAGTCTCGTTCTCAGCCCCAAACCAACCCCAGCGCGGATCGCTTCCAGTATCACGAGCGGGGAAGGAGGGTCTGGTGACTCTTGTCATAATTCCGTGTTCTCTGCAGAATTTGTGTACAGCCAATGATATTTGACGTGACGTAATTGATTACAATTAGTGGATGCCAAGCGCGTGCACGTGCACAGCTAACTCGTAATCTATACGGAATATGGCGGATTACGAGAGAGTGAGATTGCTGCTGCAATTGAGGCTGCGGGAAAACAGATGGGGTTCGAGTAGCTTCCTTCAGGAAGAAGCGTATTTCAGCGGTACACGTTCTGAACGAGGACATGATGAAAGAGGAGACAGTGGATGAACTGCATGAAGGGCAATTCCAGATGCTTTTCTTCAGCCCGGAGGATCTTCTGACGGACGAGACATGGAGAGATATGATCCAATCACCAGTGTATGCAGGGGCGGAGGCACAGGGGGGGCAAGCCCCCCCCCCCCCCCCCCCCCCCCAAATATTTAGGGGGGGGGGAATCGTCCCCCCTAACTCCTAGCTATAGCAGCTAGCTACTATTAAACAGCCAACGGCTGCCCTATACTTAGTACTAGGCTGACTCGGCTAACCTTGTGTACATACGATGTACGCGAATCGAGTTGCTGATCTGGCGCAAGTCCAGCTATCGACATAGCCAGCGGCTGGCTAGCTAAAACCAAACGGTTTGGGAACGAGACCGCAATCTAGTATACAGTACCCGTGTACGTACGTATTACGTTCGTGAGCGAAATTTGAGCAAGAAAGAAGCACGGCGGCCCCGGGACCTGCAATCCTCGTACATCTGGAACTTGCAGTGCAAAAGCACGAAGGTGCCACGAGAGCTCATCCTGATAGCTGAAAATGAAGGCGAAATTTTTTTTCCGTGCTTTGCACGGATTGATCAGCACTACGCGCCTCTATGCACTGCCTCCGACAGCGTCTAATATATCTTGCCCCCCCCCCCCCCCCCCCCCCCAATTATAAATACGTGCCGCCGCCCCTGGTATGTAATGGAAAATTTCATCGCTAATGACATTCTTCTCACATGACATTTTAAAATTGGAATTATGACAAGAGTCACCAGACCCTCCTTCCCCGCGCGTGATAGTGGAAGCGATCTGCGCTGGGGATGGTTTGGGGCTGGGAACGAGACTACCCCTGGACATGGAGGCAATGAGATGTCCCCCCTGGACAATAACAACTATTTCATCCCAGGACAAATTTGCTCATCTGTGGGGGGTGTATGCATATTAACTGGAATAGCCCTGAGGTAGAGAGCGGACCGCTCTCTACCTCATGAGCTCATTATGCGCTCCTGATGCTAACGTTCTCTCTCCATGCCATCCCTGATCATCACGCTGACGGATACACAACTACACTACGTCACTAGCAGTCTACAATAGTACCTAGGTACTAGACTGCTACACCGGCAAACGCACTGCATATCCAGATCCTCGCTCACCTCAAGATGTAATAATGATCATAGTGAGGATGCTACTGGAGGCCAGCGTACGTCGACAGTGAGGCCCCGATCAAGGATAATCCTTGGCCCGATCGAGGACAAATTATCACTTGGCTTCACTGTTACACAGGCCGCATGCTGCGCCATCGTCTGCATGCTGTGGTTTATTGATTGCTGTCTCCATTCCAATTATCAAAAAAAAGTCTTTTTGTACAAAAAAAGTCAGAAAAGCATCAAAAAAATTACAAGCGTTCCAAAAAATTATATAAAGTGTCAATACACGTTCCCGTGTCAGGTACAGTGTTCTGGGAATGAGGCAAAGTCACAACGCAGCTGCATCGACTCGGCTAGTTCGTTTGCCATTGCTATCGACTCCTCCTGCAACCAGGATCTCACCGCTGGGTAGCAGTGTAGATGTACAATAATATCGTGGAGAAGGTAAGTCGCCAACCTTCTTCCAATTGTTCGTAGCAGGCTGGTAGACGTGGATGGCTGTGCTGCTGGTGTTGCCATGGCGACCCCCAATGGCTACTACTGATGCGTGTACAGTGATGGCGGCAGATCTCTCCAGTGGTGGTGCGGGGAGCGTACGCCATTGCGCGGATCTATTGGTGGTGGCGGAGTTAACACTGCTCCGTGTTATTTCGGGGAGGGACACAACGAGTGTGTCCGTGGTCAGTGTCCCCCCCAACAGGTACAACTCTTGGTTAACAATGGCGGATGTCATGGAGGTGCATTCCACGGGGAGTGGTGAGGTAGACAGCCATTGGCGGGACGTAGTATCGAGGACCTCAACTGTGGCTAGGGTGTCACCATACGGAGACTTGTTCCCACCTGCCACCACCAGCCACTTGTCATGAGTAGCAACGGCTGGACTGTGACGTGGTGTGGGCATGGGGGGGTAGGGGTGTGTCCACCCCCGGGACATCCCCTCCGTGTCCCACACTGCGATCTGATTGGTCACCTTGTATGGCGGAGTGGATGTATTGAGCCCACCAACTAGCGTCAGCTTGTTGGTGAGTGTCGCCATTGCAAACCACACACACTCGTACCGTGGTAGTGGTACCCACTGGTCAGTTGGTGGGTGATACTGGTAGACAGTATGTGCATCATCATCATCATAGTAGCCTGTGTCTCCTCCTCCAACAAACACGTCCTCACCAAGTCTCACTGACTGTAGCTCCGACATTCTACACGGCATGTCCCTGCACCGTCTCCACTTCAATGTCAGAGGTAGCTGTAGCCCACTGGGGGGACGTGCCTGGGATAGAGGAATCGTATTATGAGTCGTACATGTTTTTCTTGATGTCATGGCATCATAAAGCGGCCATTACTCTCAGCTGGTAGGTAGCTACACAGGTCATTAATATAGTGTACCTGTGACACAGCGGAGCTGGAATAGTTTACACTGCAGTTTCTCGTGAAGGTTTAGGAAACTAGAGTGTAAAATGTTGCCAGTGAGAGGCGGCACATGTACCACGGACATTACAACCTACTATGTAATGTATGCACGCACGCGACCTTATGTGCTATAGTTATTTCACTGCAGAAAGACAGTTGTACAGATACCGTACATCATCTTTTGCGATGGAGAATATTTTCCAGTGCTGTGTTGGCTTAAAATATGATACTACTTGCAAAAATATCGTACAGCTACGTAGTCTCGGAACCGGACGCTCCCCGTGCCAAGGGTCTGGTTCCAAGACTAACAGCTTATGTCTGTGAAATATTTTCACTTCCATCACAAAACATTAGTACAGTAACTTCAACCATGCAGCTAGTTATTAAATAGCTCCATAATTAATTTCATCTGTTATGGGTTTGCTAGCATTTGGGTAATTGTGTGATGAATTTACCACTTCCTCAAACAATGGCTGTAGGCAAACTCACATAGGTGAGGCATTGAAAGCAGAAAAAAAAAAGGCAGCTGTACACATGGAGCTATTTAACTAGCTGGGAAATTTGAAGAAAAAGTTTCAGACTCACCGTATTTTTTTACTTGCAAGAACCTCTCAGGCAATTCTCAAGCCATGACTAACTTTAGCCTAACAGTAGACTGCTAAACAGCTAGCTGGGAGCTACTCAGCTAGAGCTCCCCAAACTAAACAGATAGAAATTTTGAAACAAGTGAATGGCACCTGCACTCAAAATATTTGCGCCTTGGGCCAATCGCCAATCAGATTAATTTGCTCACATACCTATGACGTCATTGCGAAGCCACATGCGCATGCGCAATGGTCAGTGCGTTTCTTCGCTTCGCCGAACATCGATGCTTTACTGTTTCCCTGGCTTGGAATGGACTGCAATGGTTGCAGATATGAGTGCAGGTGTTTTATGACGCGATTCGATCGTAAGGATCCGGTATCCTCGAGCAGTGCCACGGTCTCGGTCCTGGGAACGAGGCTAGCCCAGGAGCTAGTACTAGGAGAATCCAACCTGGTGACGACGACTCCATGGACGGTGAGGGTATGCACAACTTTTGGCGAGTGATATATGTAGCCATTAGCATGGGCAGCTCTTGTATTTAATAGCACCAGTATAGTCTCGGAACCAGACCCTTCGTGCGAAGGGTCTGGTTCCGAGACTAGCACCAGTATACATGTCACTGTCTGTATGGTACATGGCTCGGATCTGCATTAGTCTCGGAACCAGACCCGGGGGAGGAGGAAAGGGTCTGGGCAACGTTCCTACATTCGAGTTGTCCTCACGGAATGTAATTATGCGTGGTAATTAGCGATCAACTGCGATACCACGCTTACGAACACAGTCGACCTGCTCGTTGCTCTCCTCGACTTTCGTCAGTCACTCGCGGGTAACGCGGTACGGCACAGCGACTTGCCATGTCTAGTCACTGGCGACATCGAAAGCCTGGAGAAAAATCGCTTCCCTGACGTCATTCGCAATCAACGCTTCTGATTCGTTAGGTCAACATTCCGACCTGGGGACAACTCGAATGTAAGATGGTGCCCAGACCCTTTCCTCCTCCCCTGCGCGAAGCGCGAAGGGTCTGGTTCCGAGACTAGTCTGCATATAATTGTTAGAATCCGCATGCTTTCGGCAGTCCAGTGGTGCAGCCAGAGGATTACAGTTGGCCAGGCATAAGAATTTCAGTACATTAGCATCTGTATGCTATATGGTACGTACGTAATTTATATGGTTAGGGTTATAGTTTTAAATATAATTATGGACCCGGAATCATATGTAGATGCATTGCAACAGCATCATTTGAGAACACGAACGGGTATACCAACATGGCAGCCCGTTTTTGGAGACAGCAGCTTCTATGGCAATCTCAGCAAAACACAATTTCAAACCTTGTATGTCTAGAATCTAATGAATGCCATTGCTATGTAGGCCAAGTATAAAGGCTTACCAGTGCAGTGATGGAGGGCGTGTTTCAATCGATACTGCATATGCTGTCAATGTACTATGGTGCACCAAAATGGCAGCACAAGCTTTAGTATACGGAAATGCCACGGAAAATTGATGTAAGTGCAATGGATGTTATATTGTGCTGTATGTAGAGCAAGGGATGAATATCCTTCTATCACTGTGATCAGTTCAATGTACATTCCATGAATGCAGTTTTACTCTTACAAAGAGTCGTTGCCACTTTTGGTATTACAATACCGTGGTGGTAAGATATTTTAAATGATTACAGCTACTTCCCCCTCCTTCGCCTACGTGAATCTGTCACCAGACAGCTCTCTGTGCAGAGTTGCTGCACCCTGATTGCATCCGCTTCAACTGCTGCTTCCTGATTGCATAGATCCGCTTCAACTGCAGCTCCCCGTTTGCGTCCGCTTCAGTTGCTGTTCCCCGATTGCATCCATTCCAGCTGCTGCTCGCTGCCTGCGTTCGTTTCAGCTGCTGCTCCCCGATTGTGTCCACTTCAACTGCTCACCAATTGTGTCCGCTTCAACTGCTGCTCCTGATTGCGTCCTCTTGATTCCAATGTTCTTTATGGAGTTCGAGGTTCAGTAAATAAATTGAAGTCACTACTCTAATCCCACTTCCGTCACGCACACACACACACACACACACACATACATACATTAAAATCTTATACTCTTGATCACTAAAGCACCACACCCTCAGAAGGGGCCACTGAACTGGAACATCCAAAGATTCATGTATAGGAACCAGACCTTGTTTCCATGGTCTGGGAATGAGGCTACAAGAGGTAGTCATTGCATGTACACAGTTTATTGGTGTGCAAGTGACTTCTCAGCTAATGTAGTGCGTAGAATCCAAGAATCTGAGACGGCATCGCAAGTGATCGATGATGTATATGACAGTGGCACTACAGTGCTACATCAATTATTGATCAGCATGCAAGAAACTTTGCAATCATGTTCTGTGGTGTGATTCATAGGTTGGTGTTCACTCACAAGAGAACTGTAATAATACAGTACTTCTGAACATTGGAAGTATATAGTAGTTGCAACACTAGCTACCATCTGGTGAGCAGAAGGGGGTGGAGCATATGGCTAGTTGACGGGATTGACTTGGACGGGGTTGGACGTTTCCATTGGTAGATACTGGCCATGGGGCGGGGTCCTGTTTAAGCTTTTAGCACATAGTTATAATATGCTGTAACTATGAATGTCTGCACCAGATTGCCAGGGTAAACTTTCTTGCTGGAGGATGTTTTTCCATGCATACCAATCTTGGTATAGGCAATGTATGCTTCAACTGTAATTCACCTGGGGTTGTTGAGGTGGGGATCGCACTGCAGCTACTCTCTCATCTCTGGTAGTACTGTGATCCTGTATACAGAATCATATATCAGTATCAATACAGTAATGAATAAGCACATTATTAGTTCCTTACTCTCAGCTCTCTCCGGAGTCGGCTGATCTCAGCGTCCCTTTCTCCAAGTTCAGCCTGCAACCACAATGAACAATAATTTGGTACCGACACTTCCTAAATTATAAGATATCCATAATATCCGTACCCTCAGTGTTTGCAGTTCTGTCTGCTGTCTGTTGACTTCAGCATCTTTCTCCTGGGCCTGATGCTGGAATTGGTCCCTAGCTGCCTGCAGCCTTCCCCTCTCCTCCTAACAATCCGAATAATTATGTGCAACGTCACTTTCTGCTTGCACATTAAAACGTCCATGCAGATCCTTACCCTCAGTACTTGCAGTTCTCTCCGTTGCCTGTTGGTTTCAGTAGACCTCTCTTGGAGACCTCTGGCTTGTCTCTGGAGCTGGCCTTCCTTCTGTTGGAGCTGGGTGTCCTTCTGTTGGAGCTGGGTGTCCTTCTGTTGCAGTAGTGTGTCCTTAACTTCCACCTCTGTCTGCAGACCTCTCTTGTCCACCTAACAATGAGGAAGAATAAGACGTGTATAATTTGAATTTACGTTGTAAAAGTGCATGCAATGGCTGTCTTTACATACCCTCAGTACTTGCAACTCTCTCTGTTGCCTCTCAAGTTCAGTATCTTTCTCCTGCAGTTGGACATCTTTAGCCTCTGTCTCCCTGGCTTGTTCCAACTACACAACAAAAACGACTTTATCATGCCTTGGGCCATGGCAGCTCAATGCCTCTGATCTGTGAGCTCACACACAGCCAACCTTAGCCTCGTTCCCAGGCCCCGCAGGCCACTTTCTGTTGCAAGCGACGAAAGGCTGGGCGAGGCCTGGGAACGAGGCTAAGCCAACCTACCTCCAGCTGCTGCATTTGTTCCTGTAGGTTTCCTATCTCCCTGAGGGCCTTCATCATCCCCACTTTCACCACGTCTACTTTCTTGAGCTGGCTGCCGTATGGCCCCTCAATCTCAGCCCTCACTGCCTCCAGTCGTGGAAGCAGCTCTGCTGCAGAGGGTCGTCGTGATGGGGTGTTGTGAAGACACTGGTGTACCAGCTGCACTAGAGGATGGTGCTCTCCCAGCTGCCCATGGAGGGACAGGATGTAGTCCCTCCGACGCTCCACCTCAGACCGAGCCAAAAGGCGGTCTGGATTCTCAGTGTCTGCATAGTTGTGGGGAAGGAGGGATCCAGGGAACACCTGCATAGGGAAAGGGTACACTGATACAAGTCATGTGTAAAAGAGATGAATTCATGAGAAGTTATGTATGATAATAATAATTGATGAATAATATTACTTGTAAATACCCCACCACCATCCAATTGCCTAATAAGGAATGTCAGTACTACTTGTGGTATTTCTACTGATCACTGACAATCTGAAGCACAAACAGTCCACCTGCTGTTTATCCACCCCTCTCTGACCTGTGTGAGTGTGAAGAGGGTGAGATGCCCGAATGAGAAAATATCTAGTCGGGGACCGTACTGTGAGTGCTCATCAAATGCCTCTGGTGGCATGTATGCCATTGTTCCTGGCAGACGTGTGAGAGTTCGAGCAAGCTGGCCCGGTTGCAGGTTTACGATGCGAGCATTGCCGAGATCACTGACCTTGGCTACAAGTGATGAGGTCAATAAAACATTTCGGGCTGAGAGGTCCCGATGCACAACAGGTGGGTTACGGGTATGGAGATAGAGCAGCCCCCGCACTATGTCCACCAGCAGGGATCGCTTGAGGGTGAGAGGGAGGCCGGGGGTACTCTCCAGCAGATCGTCCAGGCTGCTGTCCAGCCTCTCCATCACCAGCACTGGCATTGTGGACCCCTCTAGGAAACATAGCCCCAGGAACTGCACCACATGAGGGTGCCGCATCTCCGCCATCACCTGCAGTGGTTCCAAGTGCCCACAGGCTACATTAGCTCATTTCCTGTTCACAATAATGTGGAGGTCAAGGTTTAGCTACCCCATAAACCCTGAATGATGTATATAGATACTGACACACTGTGGTGTCCCTCAAGCAGTCCTATACGACAATCATATAATTATTGCCATAATAATTATGCCATAATCATGCCCTCTTTTGAGTGCGTGCTCATGGCTCTAAATGGGCTTAGGTTTGAATTACAGGCATAACATGCTGCTGATCTACTCCAAGACTAGTTGGATATTTCTTACTTTGCAAGTACTGTGAACTGCCAAAATAGCCTAGGACAGACAGCAACTAGTCAGCTAGTATGGCGTAGCTAGTCTGACGTAGCTAGTCTGACGTAGCTAGTCTGACAGTAGGCATATAATCATATCCTACACAAATAGAATGGCATGCAGACATTGAACTACAGTACATCTTTCAGTATCCAGCAACAGCAAGAACTTGTGCCCCTCCCGAAATACCATAGGTCAGGTCAGTTCGGTCCCTGATACGGGACACCAAGCTACACACAAGCTACAGCAGTGGGGGATTTCAAGGGAGAATGTTTAGACAAGGCATCACCTGGCACTCCCGGAGGTACTTGCGGGTGATGTTGGCCACACCAGCGTTCCCCTGCTCCACGAGAGCATCGTGCAGGCGCTTGCCCGCGCACACAAGACCGTTCACTTCCACCTCCTCAACGCTGCCGTAGGAGCCCACACCCAGCTGCTTTCCCGTGGGACGCACTTCAGGAAGCACAAACCGCTGCAGTTCAGGACTACCTTGGAAAGCCTGCCGTCTGCCTGCCATCTCGGCTATACGGTCGAAAAACGAGTTGAGTCGCCTCTTTTTCCGGAAGCGGATGCGCCCCCTACGTAAATGTACATACTTGGAAAAGAGGCTGGCCTCAGTGGCCTGCGAGACTAGTGGAGTGGGTGGGGCTGGTAATGGACCATTTTCCGCTGATGTCACTTCCTGTGTACTATTTAATCAACATTGTTGCACTGCCTTGATTTTCACTTAGAATGTACTGTATGAGGTACGTGGATGATATCTCAAGTTTGAGTGCATTAGCTCGTTGGGTACAGGAGTTATGAGCCAGCGAAATTTGTCCATTTCCCATAGAAAATGTATTAGGGAGGGCAAAAGTTGCCCCCCCTAATACATTCTCTATGGGAAATGGACAAACTTCACTGGTACGTAACTCTGGAAAACAACAAGCTAATGCACTCAAACTTGAGATATCATCTAAGTATTTTGTACAGTATATTCTAGGTGAAAATCAGGGCAATCCAGCAATGCCGATTAATTAGTACACAGGAAGTGACATCACGTGGAAAACGGTCTATTAACTTGTAGGACCGTCAGAAACTCGATATGAATTTAATTATTAATTCCACACGTAAAGAATTTAACTATGAGAAGTTGCTGCAACCATAGAAATGTTTCTTTGCAACTTGACTCCTCCTCCCTCCCTTCCTCTAGCTGCTACCCTAAACATAGCCAGTGCAAAGGTCAAGAAGGGGTATACGTACGGGGTGACCACGATACCTGTGGTAGATAGAATATCCCACCCTGAGGGTGTGTGATGGTGACGGTCAGTCACGGACACAGGACACGTCAGGTGGAGCTACATGTAAATAGATGACCTTGCTGCATACTTTGTACCAATTCCCCACCCACCAAAGAAAAATTGAACAACATCGGTCATCAGATAGCTATGGCTCAACACCTTGAGTGTCCCATTTCAAGACAGGTAGCTACAGGTGTCCCTCATCCCTCCCCTAGCCTCCTGGTACAGGTGTCCCTCGTGCAGCCCTTCTCCCCTGTGTCCCTCAGCCCTCTTCCCCCAAACTCTTGGTATAGGTACAGCCGGGCGGATGTCCCTCAGCCCTCCTCCCCTAGCCTCCTGGTACAAATGTCCCTCAGCCTTCCTCCCTTAACCTCCTGGTACAGGCTGAGGTGTCCCTCAGCCCTCCTCCCCTAGCCTCCTGGTACAGGTACAGCTGCTGACTCTTCAACAGAGTGGCCACCTGGGACAATGATCAGACTTGATCATAAAACTACAGCAGTTTAATTAATATTTAGTGACCCACTTCAATTCAATTACCATAGTTACAAGTAGCTACTCTGAAGGACATTAGCTTCAAAAGGGGTGGATACAATAGGCCAATATTTAGTAAATACAGTCTGTGCACTGGTGAACAAGGGGTGTGTCCACTGAGATCTAATCATGCAGTCTCTGATAACTGTTGCCTAGGTAGTACTTTGGAATGTTGCAAATCTTGTCTAGTACAGTGGAGTGGAGTACACTTTCATGGGACATGTAAGTATACAGGTGCATGGATCCTGCTACGTTTGCATCACGTACTGGTAACATTGTGAACTGTACGAGCTTAAGACTGCAGACCACCACAAATGAGAATGGGCTCAACGTAGTCTAGGCAGCCACTACAAACTTGAAACTGCAGACTGAGTGGAGGATGAGCTACAAACTGCAGACTGAGTGGAGGATGAGCTACGAACTGCAGACTGAGTGGAGGATGAGCTACAAACTTAAAACCACATGAGCTTGAAACTGCAAGCCATCATCAACCCGAGGTTCAAGGTACAAGGTAGTCTACACCCGTGGTGCAGTGCCACGCCCTTGGCTCTGGACAGGGCTGCTTAGCTATAGCCTTATACTCCCAAAGCTTCTGTGAAGACTAGTATAAGAGATTCTGATCAAGTCAACGGCTCTACATTTTCTGATCAAGTCAATGGCTCTAAATTTTCTGATCAAGTCAACGGCTCTAAATTTACAAGTTCTATCACTGCTGCTGGGTTGTAACTGTTGCTCATGAAATACGACTGTATGGCTATCATGTACGTACCACACCTTTAAGCTACCATTCTCTGAGGCAGTAGAATATTGCAATATCCTCCTGAAAAAGGAATTAGCTATAGTATACGTCTACGCCGAAATGTATCTTTACAAACCAAGGTAAGAGTATAGGGCATCACAATGTTTACTGCTGTGCGTACAGATATCCTCCAATATATCACTGCTATATAGCTGCATGCGATGTATATATAGCTACCGTTTCATGAAATCATGGGAACTTCCAGTCCATTCCGTATCCCTGCACATGTACAAGCATCAGCACATTCAAGACCAAAGGGGGCCGGAGATCACTCCAATAAGCATCAGTCACAGCTGCGACTGCACATTTTGACCCCATAATTATACTAAGGAAGGGGTGGAGTCGCTATGCATTCTTCCATATAATATTATTATCATAAAGTCAACAATCAACGGCTGAAAACTAGCCATAGTTTATTATATAGTTAACGTGATCCTTGGTATTTACAAGAACAAGTCAGAAATTTAAGACAAAATCAAAAACTCATTAGCTACATGTCAGGTACAGTGTTCTGGGAATGAGGCAAAGTCACAACGCAGCAGCATCGACTCGGCTAGTACAGCCTTTGCTGTCCCGTCCTCCTGCAACCAGGATCTCACTGCTGGGTAGCAGTGTAGATGAACAAGCTGACCGTGGAGAAGGTAAGTCACCAACCTTCTCCCAACTGTTCGTAGCAGGCTGGTAGACGTGGATGTCTGTAGTTGTGTTGTACTTGGATTCATTGACATACCCTCCAATGGCTAGTACTGATCCAGAGACAGCGATGGCGGCAGAGCTCTTCAATGGAGCAGGGAGGGAACGCCATTGCACGGAATCCGATGTGTTAGTGGAGGTGGTGTGAACACTGCTCCTTGTTATGTCGGAGAGGGACACGGCGAGTGCCTCCATGGTCAATGAACCCCCTATCAGGAACAACTCTTCATTTGCTATGGCTGATGTCATGTTGCAGCATTTCACGGGGAGTGGTAAGGCAGACAGCCATTGGCGGGATGTAGTATCGAGGACCTCAACTGTGTCTAGGGGGTCAAGACCGAGCTTCCTCCCACCTGCCACTACCAGCCATCTGTTGTAAGCAGCTACTGCTGGACTGTGACGTGATGTGGGCATCGGGGGGTAGGGGTTTGTCCACCCCCAGGACATCCCCTTCCTCTCCCACACAGCAATCTGATTTGTCACCTTGCAGACTGTCCCCTTGCTTGGCAGAGTGGATGTGCTGCACCCACCAACTAGTGTGAGCTTGTTCGTGAGTATCGCCATTGCAAAGGACATACACTTGTACCGTGGTAGTCGTACCCACTGGTCAGTTGGTGGGTGATACTGGTAGACAGTATGTTCATCATCATCATCACTGGGTGAGTCTGTGTCTCCTCCTCCAACAAACACGTCCTCACCAAGTCTCACGGACTGGAGGGACGACATTCTACACGGCATGTCCCTGCACCATCTCCACTTCAATGTCAGAGGTAGCTGTAGCCCACTGGGGGGACGTGCCTGGGATAAAGGAATCGTATTGAGTCGTGTAATTTGTCATAAAGTGGGCATTAAATTAGTGCTACTCACGTGACCCTCAATGAATCAGACGCCTCAGAATTGATCACATGACGGAGCATTAAATTGCTTAATGCACACTTTAATGTGCATTATCTAGATAATGCACGCTTTTCAAAGATCAAAGGCTGTCTCGGGTCAGTGAGTTGCACTAAGTAGCTTTTAGATACCAGTTTGCAGTGCATTACGGGCTTTAGTGCACTCGGGCAATCTAGTTAACGGTCTTGGGCAGATAATGCACTCGCCTTCAGCTCGTGCATTATCTCGCCCTCGACCGTTAACTAGATTGCCCTCGTGCGTAATGCACTGCAAAGTGGTATCTAAATATTACATAGTGTACCACTGACACATATATTCACTAAAAGGGTGACATGATGCTACATTCACATGAAATGTTACAATTCGTGTCATGAATACTTTCATGAAAAATTACATCATATCTTTGTGTGCTTATTAACACTTCCATCACTGTGACAGATTATTAACTTCATCATCATAGCTATTCATAGCTAGTTAGCTTCCTAATTTACCTGTTATCAGTCGGTTAGTGTTAGTGTAGTGGAGTTCACTACTTTCTCTAACAGGCAGACTCGTATACTTGAAGCAGAAAAACATTGACAACCGTAGCTACACATGGGAGCTATTCAACTAGGTAGGAACTTCTTGATCTTCTCATTTTATAATTGTGTGAGAGCTTCTTGATATAGTGAGTCCTAACCTTTAATGAATGACTGTGCGAGCTCGAGTCTAGGGATCTCTGTCAATTGCAGCACCAAGATGGCAAACAATGTGCTTTTAAGTTTCAAGATAAGGGTTGTAGGTCCTTCAAACCCACACCACCCAGTTTTGGTGTTTGTCATTAGTGTTTGTAAATCAATGTTGTAGCGACCTAATGCTATCCTGTGAGGGCCAATGCAATGAACTTTGAACCTTGAATGCATCGCTGCAGTGTTTCACATGCAACATCTACATAGCTTGTTGGAGCTAATTAGCTGTAAACAATGAATGGTTGTCAATGAGCAGTGTTAGTAGCTATGTCCGCCACACCAGGAGCTGATCTTTAATCAGTAGACATCAACTGCATCTGGGGTCAGCTTCCTGTCCTTGACTTTGTTTTGGCCCTATGGAAAATGACATTTTAATTTATTGTCCTTGATCCTAGTAACCGTGCAAAGCAAGAGTACTACATGCATGGATGTAGCTAGTTACCTGCAGCTGCCTCATTTCTGTGGTTGGTTGGGTCTGAGAGTCTTGAGATTCAAGCAGGCCTGAGGATATTAACATAGCTAGTTGTCTCAGGGTCGGCAATATTAGCAGTGTAGCTACGTAGTTACTAGCTAGCTATGTACACACCTTTCTGTGGTGCCAGACTGGCCAGCAGTTTGCAGACCTCTTCAGCATGGTCAGCCCTACCACATTCCAGGAGAGCCTGTATCAACCACTTGTTTGTTGCCTTGAAAGCAAACTTGCTCTTCTACGTCTGAAGAGACTTGTATCTTTTTTCCTGCTCACTGTTTCCATCCAAATCCACTGCCTTTACTTCAGAGTCATCTAGTTTCAAGTAAGGTGCAGCCTTCCTCCATTGCAAGAACTTGGAGACTTCCCAGAGGTGCTCATCACTAACCCTTTTATCCAGTAGCTCTGCAGAAATACTAAACTCTCTAACACACTCCTCTAGTGTCACTCCAGCCATTGCCATAGTCTAGCTAATGCCTTCACTCATGCAATCATAGTAGAGTACGATCATAATAACAGCATTCATGATAGAGCTTATCATTTATGTACAGGTAGCTATAGCCACAAAAATGTGACCATGCATATATTCAGATATATAGTACACATACATCCTAATCAGTCTCTGATAATTGTTGCCTAGGTAGTGCTTTGGAATGTTGGTCTAGTGCACTGGAGTACACTTTCATGGGACACTGTGTAAGCTATTAGCTGTGGAAAGAGTTGGAGCCACTAGCTGAATCATGAGTTGGAGCACAACTACAGTAATTGAAAGCACTATTACAGCAGCTGGTGAAACCACGTGCACCGGGTATGACTCCTTGAAGACTGAGCACTGTGAACAGCATTGTGCAATCACATCTGGAAGGGATGTGCTTGTAGCACCGTATATGGCAGTAGTGGCCGCAGTAGCCCAGCGGCTGTGTCTCCGTCTGGTGACTTTCAGCAACATTCTCGGTCTTCATTTAATATTCATAGCTCAGCTGTGACCGTCACTCTGCTCAATATTCTGTTGATGAGTCGGATATGACACTCTCCCTCCTCCCTTGCAGTGCGGACCAGTTCTGTGATGTTGCTGTACAGGCAGTGACACCTGCTGTTGGAGGACCCACTGGGGTGTGGAGCAGTGGAGGAGGAGGGAGGAGGAGATAGAAGAAATTGATTGCATACCTCTTTTGTAAATTAAAGGATCATGTCAAGATTTCATCATAATCTCAGAATGAAATCATGCAGTCACGATGCAAGTAATGACTGATTGACCTTACATTAGTCTGATTCCCAGGCTTTGTACGGGGCCTGGGAATCATGCAGGCTATTAATATCTTTTTTAACAATGTCATGTGACATGCAATTAGGTGCAGTTCCTAGCTGCTGCAATCGGACCTAGTACTTATGAAATCTGTCAGCATGATGTTAATAGACATAATTTATCCACATGATTGAGCAATTAAATTAAGTTAGATATTAGTACTTGCATGCATGCATCAACACATCCTACACAGGGTACTAATTTCTGTATTGGATACATGACATTGTTGCTATGTGTATTTAGTGGACACATCCCTTGTTGACAGACTATAATATTATCATGAATATAAGCCTATTGTATCCACCCCTTTTGGAAGCAATGTGGCAGAATACTTGTAACTCTCTGTGAGGTAAACCGCCTGAAACCAGACAGAACCAGAAGTCCTATACGTGTGAAATGATATACGTAATTGCAAGAGAAATTTGAATCTTCTCGCTTCTAATAAAGACAAAATTGAATTCTCTATGATTCCATTGGCAGTCTGAAATTTCTGCCTAAAAGGTGTGAATTTTAATAAAGACCGAGTAAAGTCACCAGACCCTCCTTCCCGCGAGGGGTGGGAGACTAAGCGGCTGTGGACACGGTGAAGAAGCCAGGCAAACCCCACATGAAGGAATACAGCTGAACACTACCGCTGTACCAGATCAACAGTATTCATGGCTGCTTCAGCATGTACTAATGCTATAGCTGGTTACACAGGCAGTAGCCAGGCCTTTCTCCAATGGGGACTTGCTTGCAAAGTGTATAATCGCCATGATTGTGTAAGACCACACTCACCCACAGGAGCTCATTATTGGGTATGTATACAAACACTAACTCAGCATCCAACCGTACGACTAATGGGCTGCCCCCGCTTGGCAATTGCATATACTTGGACTACCCCTTGTCATGCACGTGTAGTAGTCACGTGATACTGGTAAGCTCCATTTAGGGGGTGGATGGAACCCCTCCCCTTGGCTACTGGCCTGCATTCTGTTGACCTGTTGTTTTGGATGGCCTTATTCATACTTTGAACATGGTAGAGTGTAGTCTCGTTCCCAGACCATTTATCCAGTGCGTGTATCGCTTCCAGTATAACGGTAATGAGACCTTAGGAATATGTAGCCTCGTTCCCAGGCCGTCTGCCAGTCGCACGCCACCGCATACGTGACCTTTGAACCCTTGTCAGATAGCTGGCAGAAGGCCTGGTACCACTCCTACGTCATTTACAAGTGCTTAAGTACTGCAAGGTGGACACGGTTGTGACGTAGGTGGACACGGTTTCATGTAAAATGGCGGCGTGCCAGAAGTTCACGGGCTAACGGCAGGTTTCCTAGCGAGTTATTGTTGGCTTTTACGCTACCGTGGTGGACCACTGGAGGCGTCAGGTATGGAACTCCTTGTTGTACGGTTGTAGTAGCCTAGGTAACTACAATAGCTTACCTCTACAGTAGCTTACCAAGCGCTTACGCCTGAGTAGTCAAACGTTAGTGCATGCTGTATTGCCGTTAGCGCTGAGTTGGCATCAAGTTGCTGTCTTCGTGGTATCAATATAAACTCGAAAATACTTGTAGTCGAGTAGCTTTACAACCGTGTCCACTTAACTTGTAAATGACGTAGGAGTGGTACCAGGCCTTCTGCCAGCTATCTGACAAGGGTTCAAAGGTCACGTATGCGGTGCGCGTGCGACTGGCAGACGGCCTGGGAACGAGGCTAAGGAATATGCACTATATCGACCAGACCCTTCCCCCACGCGATACTAAAAGCGATCAGTGCTGGGGTTGGTTGGGTCTGGGACCGAGACTAGGTAAAGTGTTACTAGGTGGGTGTGATGGACTGATGGTACACTATCCATGTGTTACTTGTTACACAAGACTAGCTGGAGCTCAAATTGAGGAGGAAATGACTATAGGAAGTGACAGTAGGCAAAATGAGCGGTACTTTAACTGGTTTATTGCAACATCTACGGAGCGCTATTTCCGGTGCTATACTGCCCAGTGGAAAATATAGCACACTATGTGCATTATGGAAAACAAAGCACACTTCGGCCCCTTCTTCCTCTATGGTTTCATAGGGATGGGGTCCATAGTCGGTTCAACAGTGGATCAGTTCATCATACATTTGGTTTAAGTTTGAGCGCTCCACCGATACGTCCAGACTCCAGACGCTCGAGACAACTCTGTTGACCCAGTGTATTTTGTGGTTGTCTGTCCCCCCCCCCCCCCCCCCCCCCCCCCCCCCCCCCCCCGCATCCACCAGATGTCATAACAAATATGGCTGAGAACAAGGCTACCCTTTCATAATGCCAGTGACAAACCTGGTGTGTGCCCTGAGTTGGGGAGGAAAGGACCAGGAAGTGATCAGTAATGAGATATGGCCCACCTTGAGTGTCCCATTTCAAGACAGGTACAGGTGTCCCTCAGCCCTCCTCCCCTAGCCTCCTGGTACAGGTGTCCCTCAGCCCTCCTCCCCTAGCCTCCTGGTACAGGTGTCCCTCAGCCCTCCTCCCCTAGCCTCCTGGTACAGGTGTCCCTTAGCCCTCCTCCCCTAGCCTCCTGGTACAGGTGTCCCTCAGTCCTCCTCCCCTAGCCTCCTGGTACAGGTGTCCCTCAGCCCTCCCCCCCTAGCCTCCTGGTACAGGTGTCCCTCAGCCCTCCTCCCCTAGCCTCTTGGTACAGGTGTCCCTCAGCCCTCCTCCCCTAGCCTCCTGGTACAGGTGTCCCTCAGCCCTCCTCCCCTAGCCTCCTGGTACAGGTGTCCCTCAGCCCTCCTCCTGTTACATAAACACAGTACACTGATCAACAAGGGTTGTGTCCACTGAGATATTCACCATCCTAATTAGGCTCTGATAACTGTTGCCTAAGTAGTACTTTGGAATGTTGCTAATCTTGGTCTAGTGCACTTTCATGGGACATGTAAGCTATTCCCAGGTGAGAGCAGTGTTCATTGGTGAGAGCCTGAGCGAGCCCTATACATAGTCATGCTCTCAGGATGTCCCTCGGTCTGTCTGTCTATCTGTCTGTCTGTCGGGTGTCTGTTTAGTGTATGAGAGTGGAAAATCGTAATGTTGCAACACGCCTCCCAGCCTAAGGTGAGTGGGCCTCCCAGCCTATGGTGAGCCCCACAATGGCCAATGCCCTGCATTCTCCTGGGTTACATAGTGTTGGTCTACACTAGTATAGCTCTTAGTCTCGTGTGGTCACACCCACTTTCACAGGACTTTCAAAACTCTCTCTTATCCTAGATATAGTTCTCTCAGGTTTTCGGCTCCAACTGCTTACAGAACTGCACTCAGTGATCCTAAGTACGTTCACAGCTCTAACCACACCCACCGATTAATGAGTATTGCTCAGGCAATGCTAAGTTGAAAAATGAGCCTTGATCACATGCAGGCCCTACAAGGTCAGAAGACTGGTTATTGCTGCCCATGGCATTTACAAAGATGTGGCCTACTGGGCTACAACTGAGGGCTTTCCGTAGCTGAGCCCAGACTTGGCCATGCTAGCTGTTTTCACCCTCCAGGTAAACCCACAACCTCCTGCTCACCCTTTCTGCTGGCACAGAAGCTATCACCCAAGGACATTGTCGGACCACACAATTTTGTGTCATCCGGTTAAAAATGTGACCATAGACGTATTTCTCTTATGCCATACGAGATTTCTTTGAACTCAGCTCTACCCTGGTGTAGGTGTTTCCACCTGAAATAGTTTACACCGCATCCTTCAGAGGAGATGCAAAGCCGTCAGTCTGTGGTACTGGTTAGTAACAAAGTATCACGAAAGAGCCCCCAGGAGCGCATGATGACGTAGAGAGTGGAAGGAAGGGAAGGAGTGTGAAACGACCACACAAAATATTAAAATTTGAAAACCTGTAGTCCCACTTCTATTTAAGCATGCACGTGTATCGTTGTTTTTCTGTGATGCCATTGACTGGCTACAGCGACGGACCAAAGCTCGATGGGAGAGAGAAGATAGTGTCCGAATGTGTCGCAGGATGTTTCCCAGCAGACATAAACTCCAGAAGGGACAGTCATTTCCACTAGTCGAGACACCTGCTTGGCTGTGTGAAGTGGATGACTGCATCGTCATAATTAGCACTTTCTCAAGGTCTGTCAATTCTAGTATGTAATTCCCCTGCCTTGCTACCAACGGAGTCTTCATACTGGCCTTTACTGTGTCTTCCGCGTGCGAGCTAAAAATAGTAACAGGACTACCATGGGAATTAAAATTTAACCTTTTGCGTGGTCGTTTCACACTCCTTCCCTTCCTTGTGTTCTCAACGTCATTATGCGCTCTCAGCGGAACAAAACGTTGCCAATTTCAATTTCCTGATGAAATCAATTGGCCAAATTATGCACTGACCCACTGGCTACCAGTAGTGTGGTTGCCACTCATTCCACTAAAATGAAATCTGTTGCTATGACAACAACACCACCTTGTACCCATTGGTCACCATGCAGCCTCCCAGATTTGAAGTAGATCAGATGTACGCATACACTCAGAGTTATAGCATCCCTCTTTTTACCCAAACAAATCTTTTTTCCATACAAAATTTCTCTATACTGGAGGTGCCTTCAGTGGAAAAATTCTTGGATTTGTATTGGCCTACAGAGGGAAAATCCTGAATTTTGGGAGGCCATCCAAAGGCAGTATACTATCCCATTTTTAGGATATGTAGCATACTGCAACGCTTGTGAGCATAGTTTGAACAGCTCGTCCAGCCGTTCACTGGATACAGACTGGCCAACTTCGGTCACCACTGCTTGCAATATTTGACTTGTCGAATGACAACGCTAAATTAGAACACATTTTAGAACGTTCTTGGGGATCGATCTAACTCCAGAAAACAATACTTGGAACATTCTCAAGAACAAGCCCAAGAACAATCTTGGTATCAAGCTTGGGAACGTTCATGGGAGCGTTCTTCAGAACGCGAGTATGCGTTCCCGATATCGCACTTCAATGCCATGAATCGTGCAGTGACCAGGAGATTGAGAAATGATCAGTTGACAGATTTTTGTCGCATTTGGTGTTCCATACTGTACACCATGTAACATCTCAGAATTGAATTGAGGTAGACACTAACTCAATATCACAATCCCCAAGCACAATCACACTGTGTGTGGTACTGTAAGGCTCAAGGTGGACCAGACAGTGGACTCCACCCCCCCCCCCCCCCCCCCCCCCCCCCCCCCCAACCTGGGACTAATCCAGTTGTGTCCACCCTCCAGCCAGCACCATGATTATATATATGCAATACAGCATGAACCAGGGAGAGAGGGGGGCACTTCTTCAACCGGCCCGTTCCTCCCTACACATCTCCCTGTGGAGATCCAACCCCTCTCAACTTGATCATCACACTCACAACCAACAGGAAGACACACCACAGACCCTCTCACTACCAACAGTTGAAGATCGTTTGCAGCCAGGCCAAACTAATCCTCAAGATCAGAACAGTATCAGAATATTCAAGCTCAATCCTCAAGATCAGAACAATATGAGCTCAATTCTTGCTCTCACCTGCTCTGCTGTGGGCCGTGTGGGGGTGACCTCTGATCACAAGAGCAAATTGTAGGGCTGGTTTCAACTTGGACTTTACTAGACGGAGGGAGACAGGGAGGGAGGGAGGGAGGGAGGGAGGGAGGGAGGGAGGGAGGGAGGGAGGGAGGGAGGGAGGGAGGGAGTGAGGGAGGGAGGGAGGGAGGGAGGGAGGGACGGACGGAAGGAGGGAAGGAAGGGTGGGAGGGAGGGAGGAAGGAAGGGTGGGAGGGAGTGTGGGAGGGAGGGAGGGAGGGAGTGTGGGAGGGAGGGAGGGAGGGAGTGTGGGAGGGAGGGAGGGAGGGAGGGAGGGAGAGGGTGCCATGGGTAGAACTGACTGCTATGAAACCAACTATGTTCAGGCACAAACCTGCAATCACATAAAATTTGGACAGCACGGAACATTACCACCTCGTATGTGCTTAAAACGAGAAAATATTTTAAAGGGATGGAGGAAAGGAGGGGGGAGGGAGACTATTTTTCGCACACGGAGGGTAAAAATAGATTGGTGAATGAAACATTCTGTTCTGGCTCTCTCTTCCTGAATCAGGGTTTCTTTTAGGGGGGAGGGCTTGAAAATGTTTTGCCCCCCCCCCCCCCCCCCCCTTCAGAATTCAAACCAAGACCCCCTGAAATGGCGCACTGTCGCGCACTATTCAATCGCCTCCCAAAACTTTCTCTATGTTCTGTTTTGCCCCTCCCTTGTGATATTTCTGAAATAAACCCTGGCCGGAATGTTGGCGGAGCAATCTACAAAAGTGACGTAATACATGGGGATCAATGGTGAGTGCGAAAGCTAAGTGATTGAGGCGGTGTGCAGGAGACTAGGCAACACAGATGTGAACTACACCACGAGAAGGCTGTCAGGAGGTTCGTGAACAGTCGGGATGTGTTTGTGAGCGTGTCAATCGGCAGTGGGGAGTTTGAATGCCAGTAAGATTGCTCCAGTATCTCTCCGTTGTTTTAGTTATCTGAAACTGAAATAGTTTAGTTTTTGGTTTTAATTAGGTAGAAGTCGCATTGTTTAGTTTAGTGTTAGTTTTAATTACTAAATCTCAAAAGGGGCTCTTTTAGTTTTAGTAACCACCATTTTTGGGTGATTTTAATGTTAGTTTAGTTGTAGTTTTAATTAACAGACTGAGACAGTCCTCATTTTAGTTTTAGTTTTAATTACTAAAGTGAATATGCCATAGTAAATGCATTATAGTTTTAGTTTTAGTTAACTAAAACAACATTGCTCCAACATGGACAGAGGTATTTTCCTTCCGCTTATCTCCTCCCCTTGGCATTGCGAAAAATGGTCTGGGAACGAGACTATCCCTATGTACTTCCATATATGGTTACGATGGGGTGTGGTTAGGGCTAGCTAGTACCAGTATAGTACTGTACAGCATCATTATGGATGCTAACGTTCTCTCTCCATGTTAAATTTCCATCCTGCTAACGGATCAGGGGCGGAGACAGCTACCAAAAAGTGGGGGGGGGGGGGCTAATAGCACAATTGCACGCTGCCGAAGGCAGTGCATAGAGGCGCGTAGCGCTGATCAGTCCGCGCGAAGTGCAGAAAATATTTTCGCCTTCATTTTTCAGTTATCAGGATGGGCTCTCGTGGCACCTTCGTGCTTTGTACTGCAAGTTAGAGACGCCAGCCCCCAAGAAATGAGGTGACATAGCTATATTAAAGTTAGTGCTAGATTTCGTGGGATAGTACCGTCCAGTCATGTTTTGGGGGGGCTCAGCCCCCCAGCTTTTGAAAGTGGGGGGCTCAAGCCTCCCATATATCTCCGCCCCTGCGGATACACAACTAGCAGTCTTTAGAGTACCTGGGTACTAGACTGCTACACCGACAAATGCACTGCATATCGTCGCTCACCTCGAGATGTAATATGGGACAGCACAATGATCATGGGGAGGATGCTGAGGCCAATGTCGATGTGACGCCCGATCGAAGACCTTCTCTAGACCGTGCATGCAGGCCAGCTACCATCATCAGCCGCGGTTTATTGATTACTAGACTGTCTCCATTCCGATTATGAAAAAATATATTTTTGTACAAAAACAAGTCAGAAAAGCATGAAAAAATTACAAGTAAAAAAAATGAAGTGTCAAAACACGTTCCCGTGTCAGTTATGGTGTTCTGGGAATGAGGCAAAGTCACAACGCAGCTGCATCGACTCGGCTAGTTCGTTTGCCATTGCTATCGACTCCTCCTGGAACCAGGATCTCACCGCTGGGTAGCAGTGTAGATGTACAAGAACATCGTGCAGAAGGTAAGTCGCCAACCTTCTTCCAATTGTTCGTAGCAGGCTGGTAGACGTGGATGGCTGTGCTGGTGTTGCCATGGCGACCCCCAATGGCTACTACTGATCCCTGTACAGAGATGGCGGCAGAGCTCTTCAGTGGTGGTGCGGGGAGCTTACGCCATTGCGCGGATCTATTGGTGGTGGCGGAGTTAACACTGCTCCGTGTTATTTCGGGGAGGGACACAACGAGTGTGTCCGTGGTCAGTGTCCCCCCCAACAGGTACAACTCTTGGTTAACAATGGCGGATGTCATCTCGTAGCATTTCACGGGGAGTGGTGAGGTAGACAGCCATTGGCGGGATGTAGTATCGAGGACCTCAACTGTGGCTAGGAGGTCACTACCCAGAGACTTGTACCCACCTGCCACCACCAGCCGCTTGTCATGAGTAGCAACGGCTGGACTGGTACGTGGTGTGGGCATGGGGGGGTAGGGGTGTGTCCACCCCCGGGACATCCCCTCCGTGTCCCACACTGCGATTTGATTGGTCACCTTGTGTAGCAGAGTGGATGTATTGTAACCACCAACTAGCGTCAGCTTGTTGGTGAGTGTCGCCATTGCAAAGTACACACACTCGTACCATGGTAGTGGTACCCACTGGTCAGTTGGTGGGTGATACTGGTAGACAGTATGATCATCATCATCATCAATGAAGAGTGAGCCTGTGTGTCCTCCTCCAACAAACACGTCCTCACCAAGTCTCACTGACTGTGGGTCCGCCATTCCACACGGCATGTCCCTGCACCGTCTCCACTTCAATGTCAGAGGTAGCTGTAGCCCACTGGGGGGACGTGCCTGGGATAGAGGAATCGTATTATGAGTCGTACATGTTTTTCATCATGTCATGGCATCATAAAGCGGCCATTACTCTCAGCTGGTAGGTATCTACACAGTTCATTAATATAGTGTACCAGTGACGCAGCTGAGCTGGAATAGTTTACACTGCAGTTTCTCGTGAAGGTTTAGGAAACTAGAGTGTAAAATGTTGCCAGTGAGAGGCAGCACATGTACCACAGACATTACAACCTACTTTCTGCAGGACGTAATGTATGCACATGGGCGGCTTTGTGTGCTACAGCTATTTCACTGCAGAAAGAAAGTTGTACAGATACTGTACGTCATCTTTTGTGATGGAGAATATTTTCCAGTGCTGTGTCGGCTAACAAGACTACTTGCAAAAACATCAACTCTTTAACATTTCATACGGCTACGTAGTCTCGGAACCAGACCCTACCTGTGTGAAGGGTCTGGTTCCGAGACTAACGGCTAAGTCTGTGAAATATTTTCACTTCCATCACAAAATATTGGTACAGTATTTCAACCATCCAGCTAGTTTATAGCTCCATAATTAATTTCATCTGTTATGAGTTAGCAAGCGTTTAGGTAATTGCGTAATGAATCTTCACTACTTCCAGAAACAAATTGGCTTTAGCCAAACTCACATAGGTGAGGCATTGAAAGCAGAAAAAAAATTGCAGCTGTACACATGGAGCTATTCAACTAGCTGGAAAAAAAGTTTCAGACTCACCGTATTTCTTTACTAGCAAGAACCTCTCAGACAATTCTCAAGCTATGACTAACTTAAAGCTAACAACAGACTGCTAAACAGCTAGCTGGGAGCTACTCAGCTAGAGCTCCCCAACAAAACAGATAGAAATTTTGAAACTAAAATGAATGGCACCTGCACTCAAAATATTTGCGCCTTGGGCCAATCGCCAATCAGATTAATTTGCTCACATACCTATGACATCATTGCAAATGCCACATGCGCGTGCGCAATGGTCTTCATCGAACGTCGATGCCTTCAATTCACTGTTCGCGATTCGCCGCAAGGATCCTCGATGCTTCACTGTTTCGCGAGCACATTTACCTGCCTTGGAATGGACTGCAGTGGTTGCAGATATGAGTGCAGGTGTTTTATGACGCGATTCGCAAGGATCCTCGAGCAGTGCCACGGTAGCTATGTCCAAATCAACCTACCTGGACCGTGGTGACGACTCCATGGAGGGTATGCACAACTTTTGGCGAGTGGTATATGTATTAGTATGTGCAGCTGTTGTATAATAGCACAGGTATTCAGCTTGGAAGCGCTTCAACAATTGATAACTACCTGTGTGGTCCTACTGCAGGGCTGTAAGGGTTGATGTGGTAAGTCCAGCAGTGCTAGCAGCCACCAGACCAAACTTTGGTGCACTGAACTACATTTTCACCACCCATGTACGTCATTAATTCTGAAGCACACTGGCTAGGTGCGGGTAATTCG
Organism: Axinella damicornis; assembly: GCA_963931865.1. Taxonomy (NCBI): domain Eukaryota; kingdom Metazoa; phylum Porifera; class Demospongiae; order Axinellida; family Axinellidae; genus Axinella; species Axinella damicornis. Next base: position 9,100,066 of record OZ007518.1, on the reverse strand, counting down.
GAATGGAGGTGGGGGGGGGGGGGGGGGATTTGGAATAGCTACCCGTCTTCTCTTTGACTGGACTGTCCAGGCGCCGCAGGCGGTAATGATTGTTTTTGTATAACGTATGAAAGCACAGTCATAAATGCGTGAATCGACTGTAACGACGATTTGATGTAGCTTGACCACTAAACTAGCTTCTTCCCCAAAGTTGTGGGCTAAAATAAATTCAGTATATAGGTACTAAGATATAATAGTCTACCAGCTTACCAGTTATAGCCTTCTACTGTGCCTTTGCAATCACAGTGGGGTGTTCCCTGGTGTTCCAAATTTAATTACCCGCAATAGGGTAAGTAGCATAGCTATATATTTATGCAGCGGTACAGCAGTGATATTCTGATTGAAGTTAGTACACTAGGTGGTGTTTACGTACGGTTGGTGACTCGTATCCAAGAGGTAGTTAATCTTTGCTAGTATTCGGTGTTCCGTAATACCCCCGTTTCCCTTAGGTGGTAAGTTACTGAAGTCTTGCTATTTCATCCCAAGTTTGCACCAGAAACGATCTCAGACGGTATATACTTTGCATGCTTATGTTCTCACTGAATGCCACCAAAAGTTGCTTCCTATGGGCCTGTACTGCTCTCATAATCATCAGCTTGGAGATTAACTAACCTCAGACTCCTTAGTCTTGTCCCTGGTAGTTGTTGGAACAGCATCCATTAATGGGTGACTGGTGATTCTTGGAGGATCAGCTACACAATACAAAACAACAAAGCAAAGTGTGGAGTACAATAATGTGTTCAATTGCTTGGAGAATTAACTCCTCCTATTGGTAGCACTGCACATGCATTTGGAGCGGGGCTGGTGGGAGTTAACTAGAGACAGGCGGCTAGGCATGCAAGATTGAGAGGTAGCAGAATTGCAAAGTGCTGTAAGTTCCTTGCTTCGCTGCTATAGCTAGTATGCTAGTGTATTTAAAAGCTACAGTAAGGAAATATTATTCTTTTGCCGCCACTTTTTTATGCAGGAAGTACGAGAAGAAGCAAGAGGTGGCAAACCTCCTATGAGCAAACCATCGTAGCTTGTGATGGACCCTGCATAGTCTAGTCTGTTGGAGGCTTGAAGTTGTGTTTTACCCTCACAGGTTTTCCTCACTGACGTTTTAGAGGGGTTGTTTCCATGGGTATGCTAGTCGTATACCCATAATACGTTTTCATCCCATGGTGTAAGTGTTAGTTCCGTATGCTGAGTATTTGTGTCTCTATTTCAGAATCTGTTATATACATTCATGAATGCGTCACTTGTACTCTGTGCATGGACAGTCATTTTGTCATGGGAGCCATCTCACACAGTTGTCTGTCCAACCATGGATAGTCACGTGTACTGGGCATAAATAGGAATTTGAGGTAGAATCTTACCAACAATGAGTATGGCTGGTTTGGAAGTCTGGCTTCCAACATGGTTGCTGATAGTACAGCGGTAGCTGCCTTTGTTTGACTTCAGCACACTGGTGATGGTAAGTATCGAACTATTTGCTCCTGGGAACCTCTTCACATCACACGACTGCCACTCCCTCCTCCTACTCCCTTCTCCAGCTGGTTTCCACTGCCACTGGTAAGTCAGGGGTTCTCTTCCGGTGGCTCGGACAGTGAATGTTACAGGTTTGCCTGGGACAGCCTCATTTAACTCTTGTGGATGACTGGTGACTCTGGGCGGATCAGCTGCATGTCGAAACAGAAAACATAATGTATAGGCTTTTCACTTCATACCAAATAAAGTTATAGAACCTTACCAACGCTCAGTTTAGCGGGTTTGGAAATCTGTGTTCCAGCGCAATTGCTAACAACACAACGATAGGTTCCTTCGTTCAACTTCTGCAAACTGGAGATGATTAGTTTGGGTCTGCATGCACCTGGAAACCTCTCTGCATCACACTGCTGCCAGCTGATACTCCCTTCTCCAGCTGGTGTCCACTGCCATTTGTAGTCCAGAGGTTCTGTACCAGTGGCTTGGACAGTGAATGTAACAGGTCTGCCTGGGACTGCACCATTTAACTCTTGAGGATGACAGGTGATCTTGGGAGGGTCAGCTGCACGTACGTAGACACAAAAAGCAGTGGTACCGGAGGCATGTAAGTTGTATGTAGTTGCATGTAGGTTGCTTGACACAGTATGCTAAATAGTGTAGCTATAGCAGAGGCAACGTTCTCTAAGCAACAGACTCTTGCTGCCGCTGAGCAAGATTAATGATTAATTCATACAGGGAGTATGAGAAGAAGCAGAGGGGTGGGGTCAGGCCTGTAACTCCTGCATGTTTTGACCATTGTAGTCTGTATCTGCTCTGTACCAGACAACATCACATCAGTAGCTAGGGTAGGTAGGACATGCCAAACAACTAATTTATATACTTTCTACTTTAGTGGAACTGCTAGCTAAGTGTTTCCCTTACAAGTCCAACGACCCCTTGCACTCCTCCCACTGTAAGCTAAAATGCTAAAAGGACCCCCCACAGAAGCCATAATATTTATGATGCTCAATCACAAAATGTGGCACCCAAAGTGTCATGTGATGCAACGTAAAAACTTATTCCAACTCACAACTCACCAAGTTGTGCACAAAGCTGTACTTCAAGTTTCTGCCTGGCCTCCATCTCTTGAACTACAGCTCTCTTCTCCAACACAGCTTGTTGCTTCTTGTAATCTGCTTCCTGCAACTTGCGTTCTAGTTCAGCAATCTTGGGTTGCAATTTGAGTAACTCCAACAGCTGTTCTGTAGTGCTGGAAACCTGCTGGTGCGATGATTGAAGCTCACTCTGCAGTTGTGCTGCGGTAGCTTCCTTCTCCTTGAGGGAACATGATAGAGCTTCCACCATTTCACTGAGAGAGGTGATACTTGAATTACAGGCTTTTATTTGTTGTGATTTAAACTCGGACTCACTGATCAGTTGTTGCTACAGGGAAAATAAAATTCATAATGCTGAAAAATGATTTGCTACGAAATACTGATGCATGTGTACATACCTCTGCTTTCTTTTTATCAGCAGTAAGAGCAACTGTGATCTGGACAAGCTTACTGACTTGCTCCTTTTCAATATTGTAAGAACAGGCCAGTTCTTCATTCTCTTTCTGTAACTGCTTTACTTCTTCAGATTTCTTCTCCAGCTCTGCTCGGGCTTGTAATAGCTTCTCATGTAATGATCTGGCTTCTTGCTGGGCAGACTGAAGATCAGAATCTTTTTGCCTTAGCTCCTTTTCCAAATTTCCAATCTGCCTCTTTTTCTCGGCAATAATCTCTTCAAGCAACCTTCTGTAATCCGCTTCTCTCTCTTGTAGTTGCCGGTCTTTGGTTTTACTGTCTCGCATGCTTTCAGTAAGTACGTCTTGCATTTCTGAAAGTAACCGACACTCTCGTTGCTTGGATTCTAGCTTCTCTTTGGTGATGTTTCTCTCATGGGCAATGCTCTTCACCTTCTCGCGGACCTTGGAGACACCACAGAGTATCTGGTTGATGTTTTCATCAATACTTGCTTTATAGCCTTGAGCATCTCTCAATCGCTTCCTTGAATCTGTTAATTCAGCATCAACCTTTTTGATATCTCCTGTGCGCTTCTGAACATCTACAAGCAGCACGGATCTGATTGCCTTTGACTGAAGATGATGTGGAACAGTCAATCATGTGCATAGTAATGTATCCTTCGTTCTAACAGCTAGCTTCTTACCTCTCCTTGTTGAGAAAGGTTCAATAGCTGCTCCAAAGGCTCATCATCTAGCGTCTCAGGTACAGGGACTCCTACAGTGTATGTACGTATGTATCACAAACACATGAGTCCCAAAACAAAAAGAAACATACACCAGATAATTTCCATTAGCATGTGCCTACCATATTTCTGTGCGATTTCAGAAGCCAGACGTCTCTTCCCTATCACCATACATGCCTGTACCACGGCAGACCACGTGGGAACCACTTGATTCTGCCACTCAATGAACAACTGCGTGCGACGCTCCTCAATGGTAGGACGCTCCTTCTCAATGGCCTCCAATCTTGAGATATCAATACCCAGCTTGAGACCAAAGGGTATCCAATTGTTGACCTCTTGAAGTTCATTCACAAGGTCAACCAACTCAGCAGCTGCATAGAGACATGCAGGATTAGATGATTAGCTCATTTAGTGGTTAGTACTGTAAACATTACTTCTGTCTTCTTGATGTCCTAAACGTTTTCCCGTTGACCTGCACAACAACGCCATGCATTTTTGTAACATGTACAAGTGCATGTGCAGCCATTGCATGTGCAATGCTGTCATTGCTGCACTCAAATGACATTAATTTACGAGTGTCACAGGGTGAAACCTGGTACACAAATATGACCTGCTTCTTGCCAATGTATGATTAAAAAATTGCAGGTAAGCATGCACATTACTGTGCTCATTAGTATACACATGCAGAGACAAAACTAACTCACCCAGAGTGAGTGTTCCAGACTCTGAGGTTTCACTACCAGCGCAGTTGCTGACAGTGCAGCGGTAGCTCCCTTCATTCGAGTTGTGTGCACTGGGGATGGTTAGTGTGGAGCTGTCTGCTCCTGGAAACCTCTCCACTTCACAGCACTGCCACCCCTCACGCCCACCTCTTGGCTTATGCTGCCACTGGTAGCTCAGGGGCTCCGTTCCAGTAACATGGACTGTAAACCTTGCAGGCTTTCTTGCAACAACATGCTGTAACTTTTTCGGATGAGTTGTGATTCTAGGTGGATCGGCTGTACATAGCAAGAATGCAATGGTGATGCTTGCTACACAATTAGTGTGATTCATTTTTGGATTCTTACCGACACTAAACTTTGGTGACTTAGAAGTCTGGGTTCCAATGGAGTTGCTGGGAGGTTCAGCTACATAGAGAAAACAGAATGCAGCTGTGATATTTGCATGTGCATGCACCGTGCACAGTTATAGAAACTGGATTCTTACCAACACTGAGTGTAGCAGGTTCAGAAGTCTGGCTACCAGCACAGTTGCTGATAACACAGTGATAGCTCCCTTCATTCAGCTTCTGAACATTGGAGATGGTTAGTGTACGGCTATCAGGTTCCTTCACATCACACCGCTGCCACTCTTCTTTCTCACTCTCATCCCTAGACTCAACAAGCGTCCATCGCCACTGGTAGCTCAGAGGCTCCATACCAGTGGCATGGACAGTGAATGTAACAGGTTGGCCAGGAACTGCATCCTTTAACCCTTTTGGATGAGAGGTAATTCTGGGAGGATCAGCTGTATAATTGGAATAAGAAAGCAGAATGTTGCTGTGATGCTTGAGCTACTGGTAAATTGATGTATGAATGCTTACCAACACTAAGTTTTGCTGCAGTTGAAGTCTGGCTACCAGCACAGTTGCTGATAACACATTGGTAGCTTCCTTCATTCAACTTCTGAACACTGGAAATTGTTAATGTAGTGCCGTCAGAGCTCTCCATGTCACACAGCTGCCACTCCTCACTTCCCCCCTGCTCATCTCCAGCTGGCTTCCACCGCCACTGGTAGTTGAGTGGCTCTGTACCAGTGACATGGACAGTGAATGTAACAGGTTGGCCTGGAACGGCATCCTTTAACCCTTGTGGATGAGTGGTTACTCGGGGAGGATCAGCTGTGTGTAGAAATAGAAAGAAGAATGTTAACCAGATGCTTCATACAATTGTGATTGATGTCTTCCTACCAATGCTAAGCTTGGCTGCAGTGGAAATCTGGCTACCAGCACAGTTGCTGATAACACATTGGTAGCTTCCTTCATTCAGCTTCTGAATGCTGGGAATTTTTAATGTTGTGCCGTCGGAGCTCTCCATGTCACACAGCTGCCACTCCTCACTCCCCTGCTCATCTGCAGCTGGCTTCCACTGCCACTGGTAGTTTAGTGGCTCTGTACCAGTGGCACGGACAGTGAATGTAACAGGTAGGTGTGGAACGGCATCCTTTAACCCTTTTGGATGAGTGGTGACTCTGGGAGGATCAGCTACATGTGGAAATGTAGAACGCTGATGAGGTGCTTCATACAATTGGAATTGATGTGTGGATTCTTACCAATGCTAAGTTTTGCTGCTTCGGAAGTCTGGCTACCAGCACAGTTGCTGATAACACATTGGTAGCTTCCTTCATTCAGCTTCTGAATGCTGGGGATTTTTAATGTTGTGCCGTCGGAGCTCTCCATGTCACACAGCTGCCACTCCTCACTCCCCTGCTCATCTGCAGCTGGCTTCCACTGCCACTGGTAGTTTAGTGGCTCTGTACCAGTGGCACGGACAGTGAATGTAACAGGTAGGTGTGGAACGGCATCCTTTAATCCTTTTGGATGAGTGGTGACTCTGGGAGGATCAGCTACATGTGGAAATGTAGAACGCTGCTGATGTGCTTCATACAATGGGAATTGATGGATTCTTACCAACGCTAAGTTTTGCTGCAGTGGAAATCTGGCTACCAGCACAGTTGCTGATAACACATCGGTAGCTTCCTTCATTCAATTTCTGAACACTGGGAATTTCTAATGTAGTGCCGTTGGAGCTCTCCATGTCACACAGCTGCCACTCCTCACTTCCCCCCTGCTCATCTCCAGCTGGCTTCCACCGCCACTGGTAGTTGAGTGGCTCTGTACCAGTGACATGGACAGTGAATGTAACAGGTTGGCCTGGAACGGCATCCTTTAACCCTTGTGGATGAGTGGTTACTCGGGGAGGATCAGCTGTGTGTAGAAATAGAAAGAAGAATGTTAACCAGATGCTTCATACAATTGTGATTGATGTCTTCCTACCAATGCTAAGCTTGGCTGCAGTGGAAATCTGGCTACCAGCACAGTTGCTGATAACACATTGGTAGCTTCCTTCATTCAATTTCTGAACGCTGGGAATTTCTAAGGTAGTGCCGTCGGAGCTCTCCATGTCACACAGCTGCCACTCCTCACTTCCCCCTTGCTCATCTCCAGCTGGCTTCCACCGCCACTGGTAGTTGAGTGGCTCTGTACCACTGGCACGGACAGTGAATGTAACAGGTTGGTGTGGAACGGCATCCTTTAACCCTTTTGGATGAGTGGTGACTCTGGGAGGATCAGCTACATGTGGAAATGTAGAACGCTGATGAGGTGCTTCATACAATTGGAATTGATGTGTGGATTCTTACCAATGCTAAGTTTTGCTGCTTCGGAAGTCTGGCTACCAGCACAGTTGCTGATAACACATTGGTAGCTTCCTTCATTCAGCTTCTGAATGCTGGGAATTTTTAATGTTGTGCCGTCGGAGCTCTCCATGTCACACAGCTGCCACTCCTTACTCCCCTGCTCATCTGCAGCTGGCTTCCACTGCCACTGGTAGTTTAGTGGCTCTGTACCAGTGGCACGGACAGTGAATGTAACAGGTAGGTGTGGAACGGCATCCTTTAACCCTTTTGGATGAGTGGTGACTCTGGGAGGATCAGCTACATGTGGAAATGTAGAACGCTGATGAGGTGCTTCATACAATTGGAATTGATGTGTGGATTCTTACCAATGCTAAGTTTTGCTGCTTCGGAAGTCTGGCTACCAGCACAGTTGCTGATAACACATTGGTAGCTTCCTTCATTCAGCTTCTGAATGCTGGGGATTTTTAATGTTGTGCCGTCGGAGCTCTCCATGTCACACAGCTGCCACTCCTCACTCCCCTGCTCATCTGCAGCTGGCTTCCACTGCCACTGGTAGTTTAGTGGCTCTGTACCAGTGGCACGGACAGTGAATGTAACAGGTAGGTGTGGAACGGCATCCTTTAATCCTTTTGGATGAGTGGTGACTCTGGGAGGATCAGCTACATGTGGAAATGTAGAACGCTGCTGATGTGCTTCATACAATGGGAATTGATGGATTCTTACCAACGCTAAGTTTTGCTGCAGTGGAAATCTGGCTACCAGCACAGTTGCTGATAACACATCGGTAGCTTCCTTCATTCAATTTCTGAACACTGGGAATTTCTAATGTAGTGCCGTTGGAGCTCTCCATGTCACACAGCTGCCACTCCTCACTTCCCCCCTGCTCATCTCCAGCTGGCTTCCACTGCCATTGGTAGTTGAGTGGCTCTGTACCAGTGGCACGGACAGTGAATGTAACAGGTTGGCCTGGAACAGCATCCTTTAGCCCTTTTGGATTAGAGGTAACTCGGGGAGGATCAGCTGTACAAGGAAATAGAAAACAGAATGTAGCTGATTTTGAAATGGCTATTAGTGCGAATGATGTCTTGTTTCTTACCAATGCTAAGTTTTGCTACTTTTGAAATCTGGCTACCAGCACAGTTGCTGACAACACATTGGTAGCTTCCTTCATTCAGCTTCTGAACACTGGGAATTGTTAATATAGTGCCATCAGAGCTCTCCATGTCACACAGCTGCCACTCCTCACTCCCCCCCTCCTCTCCAGCTGGCTTCCACTGCCACTGGTAGTTGAGTGGCTCTGTTCCAGTGGTTTCGACAGTGAATGTAATAGGTTGGCCTGGAACGACATCCTTTGCACCTTGTGGATGAGCGGTAACTCGGGGAGGATCAGCTGTTTGCATAAAAAATAGAAAGAAGAATGCTAATGCTGCTGAGAAGCTTCGTACACTAAAATGTGGATTCATTAAAATTTTATATTTTTTATTTGCTCCAGTGGAAATCTTGTTGCCTAGCTGGCAGATGACACCAGAACACATACCTATAATTCAGATAATCAGTGAATATGAGTGTAACTTTAAACTCCACAGGGGAGCATGTGTCCTTGCTACACATTTGCCATGTGTACATTTGATGTGGGGGGGGGGGGGGGGGGGGGGGGAGATTATGCAATGGTAAATTTTGTCCTTCATCTAGCCACTCCATCCCACACCCCTTTCCTCCCCATCCCGTCTCCCTGACAGTCTATAGCTACCTTTACTAATGCATATGTCCAGGGAACAAATTCACAGAAGTAAATTTTATTCCAACAACAAATATCATCTTCGTAGCTGGAGATAATCTGCCAGGTAGCTAGCTAGCTAGCTAATGTGTGTATGAAGTCCACATCATTCGACAACTTCACATGTGACATACCCAGTCCAAAAAACTTGCATGCCATGTAAAGTTAGTAATTCGACAACAGAGGGAGCTGGGTTATCGGAAAATGGAATTATAGAACTCAATTGGACATTCATTGAAACTCAGTGTGTGTATTCATACACTATACTTATGTAACTTATCGCAAGACTGTTGCCCAATAATTCAATTAAGTGTCTGTGAATATGGCAACAATACACAACGTAATCAATTACTAGACAACAGCACAACCCAATTACAAAAACACATGCAGTAATAAATGACAGAAGTAGCTCAGCATACAACAACTCCAAACAAACCAACCAAACGATAACGAAGAGATATAGGAACATAATTATTAATTATTCCTCAAGATATAATTCTGCTGCTAGCCTCGTGTGAAACATTCTTGCATTGAAGGTCCAGACTCCAGAGCCGAGTTGGCGGAGATTCTCACAGCTAGTCCACGGTCATGCCATTGGAAGTGGTTGCATTGTTCCGAACAACTTGGGGACCAATAGTCCTAACATCCCAACCACAAGTGAAAAATTTCTGTCTATCACACTGTCGGGTTTACCACAATAATGGCTAACGAGGGTAGAGCCAATATAATATAGGTCCCCCAGGACCCACATCTTCCCAAGCGGGAGCGACATACAATTATTCTCAGTACATAGTATATGTACAAACACTCCTCATTTGGTTGCCAGAACTGAGTAAAATCACTGCTCAGAACGTCTACGGCATGATGGGATTCAGATCAAGCTAGTGTATTAACCACTAGACTGCCAGCCACCCTCACAAGATGATAATTAATTACTAGAGCTCTAGTGCATGCTAAGAGTACAGATAGGGTTTAATAGGACGAAAATTAAGTAAAACCAATCATAGCCCTTATATATAATGCCAGTCATTGACCATTCCTGAAGGAACAGTCTGAAAGATCGTACGTTATATACAATGTTGTTCACAAGAGAAGTCACCTTCCGAACTATACATGTATACTACTACTACACTCGTCACCTGAAACCACATGTGCCAAATATTGATTTAGTCTCGTGCCCAGTATTGAAGGTGTGGGAACGAGACTATATTGCTGCACTGTTAAAACCTTTCCCACCCAATGATGCCATATGGCGTCATGAGACTTTCAGCTTCATGATGTCACATCCAGCAATGTCCTTGAGAGATAGGCTCTGTGTCAGCAGAAAGGGCGGGGCAAGGGAAGGTGGGTGGGTGCACCGAAGCATGGCCGCGTCTGGGCTCAGCTTTGAACAGCCCCTGGTTGAAGCTGGGCAGGCCATTTCTCGGGTTTTAAGCATAAATGGGCCTAGGAAACAGTGGTCACACCTTGCAGAGCCTCGAATTCCAGTGTTGCTAGAGCGAGTTACCATCGCCCGAGCATCTTGATCACGTACACGTTAACGAGTGGGTGTGGTCAGAATCACGAATGTGGAAAGCATGGCTGTGTGCAGTTCTGTGTGTAAACTGATGGAAAACTTATCTAGGGTATGTTTAAGTAAATTACAAGCTAAAAAAACTGACCTCCATAATCTGTGGGTGGTAAAGGGTTAAAGGACAAAGAAACTTCACAACATAATATTATGCTATTATTATTATGTCAAAGTGTTTGACAATGAAACTGGAATTGTTTATACTCTGGACTACACATTTGTCCCCCCCCCCCCCCCCCCCCCCCCCCCCCCACACACACACACACACACACACACACAATAATAGATCTACGTAGCAGAGTTCACCCATTCCTATAACCTCACACTTGTACACATACCTACTTCCTGGTACAGGGATCCAAAATCAAACAACTCGCTGTTTTTCCAGTGGGCTGCAAAGGTGGAGGAGTTCCCTGCGTTTACGGGATAGAGGTCGGCTCTCTTCATTTTTTGCCGGTTAGGGGAAACAAGAAACAGCTCTGGATGGACCTCGACAACCAAGTTGCGGGATGAATCTGATTTCAAAAATATAGACAAAAGTTCCACCTGCATGGCATATTTGATCCTCTCCATCTCATTGAGAAACTTCGTCAGACATGACTCAGAGCTGAAGACAACGTGAAAAAGTGGGGACTGCTCGTAATAGAATGTATCCATATGGTAGACCCCAAACTTGTGCAGGATAGGTGAGATGGTGTTTGTGATCAACCATAGCTTTGCGCTAATGGTACTCCCATAAACGAGGGTCGGTTCCTCATAACTGCCTGCCTTGACGGACTTGATTCGCGTGTTCTCTCCATTCACCGTCACCCTTGTTTTCAGGAGAAAGAAATCGTTATGGTAGCTGGTGTGGATGTTGAACTCTGGGTCAACCTCGATGTCAACCACACGTTCCATCGCCATTCGAAAAGAACCACGGTTCGTTACTGGGAGGGATGGGAAAAGACGATACGTTGCTAGCTCAGCTTCTGCAGCCCCTCCCACATAAAATGCAAGCAGCACCGGATGTTTTCTAGCGCTCTAATTACTCTAATTACTCGTAATCTCAGCCTAGCGCAAGCTTACTAGGCAGCCACAACGACAGTAGCTAGCAGCGAGTGCATGCGGTGGCAAGTCTGATGTCGCCATTGCCGGTGGTGAGCCTGCAGGGAGAGTATGTAGCCTCCCTTCCCCTCCCTCACTCCACTGAACCCTGTCCACCCTACTGCCAGCCCTCCACCACCTCCACAGCAGAGCAGGTGAGTGTTGTCATAGAGACAGTCGTAGGTAGTACATTTTAATACTTGACTGAGGGATATTGGTCTGGCAGGAAGTACATACTTTAAGTACAGGCAACGAACACGCATGCACAGTTAGCACTGGCCCTGGCCCTAACCCATCGCCCTACATCCTGCCGGACCAATAACCACTCTGTAATGTGTACGGGAAACAGCGTATGTTGACATCATCGTCAAATTTATGCTACTCGATCTGCAATGATCATGTCATAATGCGCTCCTGGTACGGGAAGTGTTCCAGTGTTGACTAAAACACGGAATGGAATGGAAAACAAGTGCAGAAAACCTTACTGCCGCCTGACTGCAAAATTCACTGAGGGTGCCCAACTAAATTGACTTCACAGCCCAAGTGCACAGCCTTGATAGATTTGATGGTTGTGTCCTCCCTCTGACCAAGCACTGGACTATTAGAATCCTCCATTTTGTGGTGTGAGCCGGAACGAGGCTGGAGTGCGGTACCTTACTTGCCTTACTGGGAAGTGCACCTGCTGGACAGTAGGACTGGGATACCAACAGATCTTGTTCAGAATGCTTGCTCTCCTTATTCAACAGCCACCACCCACCTTAGGCTGTCTGACCTGACTAGTTCCTCTCCCTTCCTTACATGCACACACACAGAATCATGACCCAGGTTGAAATCTGCCAGTCTGTATACCACATGGGAAGTTTGACAGATCCGAACGACAAGAACTCTCCCATTGAAGTGGGTCACAACATCTACCTCCTAGCGGTTCGGCTGGCCCACCACAAGAAGGAACTGAAGGAGGTTCTAAAGAAGTCATCTCACAAGACCAGCGACCCAATTCAGTACTACTCCCAGAGGACTGCCCAGATTGAGGTGGGCTAGGAGGGAAGTTGGAAAGAGAGGGGAGGGAGAAAGAGAGGGAGGAATGGAGAGGAATGGAGAGAATGAGAGAGGGAGGTAGAGAGGAGGGAGGGGGATAGAGTGAGAATGAGAGGAGAAGGGAGAGAATGAGAAGGTGGTAGAGGAGAGGAGAGACAAGGGAGTGCAGAGAGATGGATGGGGAGAGAAGAGAAAGAGGAGGGTGGGAGAGGAGTGGCAGAAGTGTGGGGAAGAGGGCGGGAGAGTGAGGTGGTAAGAGGGAGGATGGGGACTGAGAAGATGTTACTCTGTGTGGTAATCTTCTGTTTGCGGTGTGTCCCAGATTGTCCACAAGGACCGAACTCTGGAGCAGATTGTGTTTCCTGTGCCCCATGTGTGTGAGTATCTTCCATCGGAGTCAAAGGAGCTGGGGTGGAAATGCACAGAGTGCAATGAACTAGGCAGCAAGGTGTGTACCGTCAGCTGTCTGTATCATACATCTGTATCTGTCAGTACATACTGGAAGTTGAGAAATTTGTCATGTTGAACATTCTTCACATAAAAAAAATTATTCGTGTTGAAAATGTGAGTCCGAGAGTTCATCTCTTTGTTGAAAACAGCGAAACAGAGCCACAAGTTGTACAACAATGGGCGTGGCCAAAGTACACGTGTTTATTTCCTTATTCGTTGTCATATGTTTATTTGTTTCACTTAGTATTCGTTAAAAAGACACTTAATATGATCGTGTTGAGAATATGAATAAATCCCTTCTATACAAGCTTGTGTGGTCCACCCACACACATCAGGTGGATGATACATCTATATTCAATTTATCTGTCAGTGTATATTATTTGCTAGCCGTGACATATACGTACATGATTGCGCATTTAATAGTCTCTTTCTGTTCACATGGACCCACACACGTCAGGTTGATGACTTCTTCCAACAGGCCAAAGGGTTGCACGAGGAGATGGAGTGCCAGCGAGCGCTCAGAGGTACTGGTTGCCATGGTGATCATTGTGTCAGCATACTGGGCTTACAGTATAGCCTGCCAAATATTGTTTAGTTCTTCCTAGGTGGTGCCATGTTGAGTTCAGTGGTTGACACTGAATGTGACCTTGCTTACCTTCTCACTTCTCCCCATATCCCTCCCCCATCCCTCCCTCCCTTCCTGCCTCTGCCAATCCCTCCCTCCCTTCCTTCATCCCTCCCACCCTTTCTGCCTCTTTTCCAATCCCTTCCTCTCTTCCCACCCTTCTGCCTCTCGCCCTCTCTGTCTCCCCCTGGCTCCTCCCTCCATTCCGGACACACTGCTCGCTCACCTTTTTCAGCGAAATCTATTCAGTATAACATCGCTCGTCAGATGGCAACTTGGTCGAGCATTGCCTTCTACCTTGCTTTTACCATCAACCTCCTGGTGGCACTGTTTTATCCATTTGAACAGGGAAGCAAATCACTTGGTGAGCCTGTCGTAGCTTGTGCATATGTGACCCACATGGTGATCATGTGATGATCACATGATGATCACATGATGATCACATGGTAGATTTACTGTAACTGGGGGCAGAAATTGGAAATTGAATGCAATGTGTAAATTAGTTGTCTTAATGTGTGTGAGGAGACACCTCCCTCCCTCACCCTGTCACCTCCCCCCCCCCCCCCCCCCCCCCCCCCCCACCCTCCCTCACACATACAGAGAGCATTGATCTGAAGACATCGATGTTGCTATGGCTGGTGTTGGCTGGTATGGTGGGATTCCTTACATACTTCAAACGACCAATGAAACGGGGCCTCTACTTTATTAGCACGATGGTCATCATTCGCAGTTTGATCACACTGGGAATTCAGCCCACCCTCTCAATCCTCGGGTTCCTGCAGGTAATCTTGCCCTCTCAATCCTTGGGTTTCTGTAGGTATATACATGCAATCTTTGGGTGGTTGTGCGTTATGCATGTAGTACTTAGCCTCGTTCCCAGGCCTTCCACACCTCCAGCTTTTGATCGCTTCCAGTATGCAAAAACTACTAGTGTTGTGTACATGCAGTAATGTTACACTGAGCATGAATTATGTAACATGGTGCACTGCTGCAAAACAAAAACGCTTGCATTCTACAGTGACCTGGCTTATCCTCTTCCCCTCCTCTCCCCTCCCTTTCCCCCCTCCCTTTCCCCCCTCCCTTTCCCCCCTCCCCTCCCCCCTCCCCTTCCCCCCTCCCCTCCCCCCCTCCCCCCATTCCTCCATCGCACCTACCACCAGCTTGTCAACAAGATAGTGTTCATGGTGAGCATTGTTGCCAACCTGGCAATCCTCTACCGGCACAGCTCCCAGAAGTCCTCTCGCAATCTCACCCACAAAGACCTTGTGTATGAACTCCTAAGTCATCCTGATCTGATGTACCACTGGGGCTACCTTCTGACCTGTCTGTTTGGATGGCTGGGTCATGAATTCGTCTACTCTTTACTGGTGCGTGAGCTTGGTAATGGACAGCTGATGGTGATATTAAAATGACTATGCTGACAGTAGTTGTTTTGGAATTCACAATTCTCCATCTCTCCCCCTTTCTGTCCCTCCTGTCTCTCCCTATATCTCCACTCCCTTTTCCTCTCATCCCCTGCCCTCCTCCTCCCTCTCCTCTCCCTCATCCCCCCCTGCCCTCCTCCTCCCCCCATCCTCTTCTCCCGCTCCCTCTCCTCCCCCTCCACTCCCTCCTCCCCTGCCCTCCTTCTCCCTCTCCTCCCCCTCCCCCTTCACCTCCCCTCCCTCCTCCCTACATCAGCTCTTTGACGTTGTCATGCGATATGACACTCTACAAAATGTAATCAAAAGTGTTTTGCGTAATTTCAAGTCCATTGCACTCACGTTTGGGCTGGCTGTGATCCTGATCTACCTGTACTCCATACTGGGCTACGTCTTCTTCCCCAACGACTTCATGATGCCCACCAACCCACTGGTACACCAGGGGATGCTGGATTATGCCCAGAAGGCCTGCCTGGACCGTAAGCAGTCTGCAAAATTTGACTGTCCGTTCCATCTCAAGTGTGTGTGAATGTTGCTGTCTGCTGTACAGACATGCATAGACGTTGTGGTGTGACTGTGTGGCCAAGTGGTTAAAGCACTCGACTGTGGTGTGAGAGGCCACAGGTTCGAGTCCCACCAGTTGCACCAAGGAAGGGTTTTTCTCCAGGTTTCTGGTTTCCCTTCCCAGGAGAGCCTTCATATTAGCCTCATGGCTAGGTGGCTTTATCCTTACACCAGTCACTCTGTGTGCATCGGTGTAAAACTCGTATAGAGGGGAAAAAAAAGAAAAATTGACTGTCCGTTCCATCTCAAGTGTGTGTGAATGTTGCTGTCTGCTGTACAGACATGCATAGACGTTGTGATAGATCACAGTTAAAGTTTCTGCTGGCTTCTGTTTGCCTTGTTCCCAGGCCTCCACGTCCGGCTTTTGTCGCTTTTCATACCGTGTTTTGCAGCGTTCTTGCAATATCCGGTCACCGGAGCATCAACTGTATCAGCCAATCAGCGAGCAGAATTCCAATAGTTCTTCAATTTGATTGGCCATGGTTAATACTGTTGGCGCTGTTGTAACCGGATGTTGCAAGAACGCTGCAAAGCGCGGTACTGCAAGCAACAATAGCTGGGCGTGGAGGCCTGGGAATGTGGCTAGTGTGGTGGATGGAGTGTACAGACAGTTGTGTATGCCGAGTTGTGTATGCCACACCCCTCACAGACTGTTACTGTAGGCCACATCCCCTCAGACTGTCACTGTAGGCCACACCCCCTCAGACTGTTACTGTAGGCCACACCCCCCACAGACTGTCACTGTAGGCCACACCCCCTCACAGACTGTTACTGTAGGCCACACCCCCTCACAGACTGTCACTGTAGGCCACACCCCCTCACAGACTGTTACTGTAGGCCACACCTCACAGCCTGTTACTGTAGGCCACACCCCTCACAGACTGTCACTGTAGGCCACACCCCCTCACAGACTGTTACTGTAGGCCACACCCCTCACAGACTTACTGTAGGCCACACCCCCTCAGACTCTTACTGTAGGCCACACCCCCTCACAGACAGTTACTGTAAGGCCACACCCTCTCACAGGTGGTGAGGACTGCATGAGTGAGGCGGACTGGCCGGTCCTGATGGAGCCCAGCTGCGAGACTCTGTTCATGTGTATCATCACTACGTTGAAGGAAGGAATGAGGGCAGGAGGAGGCATCAGCGACGTCCTCAGGAAACCAGCAGCGAGTGTGAGTCAGGGGTGTGTGCAGGTTTTCACACAGGATTTTGGTTGGATTGAGATCAGTATGAAACTTTGGTACTGTGGTGGGGTGTTGAAGAAATTCCCAATATACTACCTGCATGAAACAATAATGTATTGTTATCCAATGGCCATGGCACCTATGCACTCTCTCTCTCCCATCTTCACGTATCACAGGAGCCACTGTTTTACTTCCGAGTGCTGTACGACCTCTCCTTTTTCTTCCTGGTGATCATCATCATCATCCAGAACCTCATTTTTGGTGTCATCATCGACACATTTGCCGACCTCAGGGCTGAGAAAAACAGAAAGGACAACATGTTGAAGAACACGTGTTTCATCTGTGGTGAGCACGAGAAGTGTTGGGAGGAGGGGAAGAGGGAGAACTGTTTCAACGTTTGACAAGACTGGCGCTCGTACAAATTTACCTCCACATCTTCCTTGTGTTCCTCCCTCTATCTTTCCTCCCTCCCTTCATTCCTCTCGCCCCTCTTCCCACCACCCTCCCTCCCCCCTCACCCCTCTTCCCTCCCCTCCTCCCTCCTCCAGGTTTGCAGCGGTCTGAGTTTGAGAACAAGGAGGTCACATTTGAGTTTCATATCTCCCGGGAGCACAACCTGTGGCACTACCTTGACTTCATTATACATCTCAGCACAAAGGACACGACTGAGTTCACAGGACCAGAGAGCTACGTCAATCTCGGTGAGTAACAGCCGAGATTGAGTGACAGCAATCAGCATAGTCAGGCTATCGGCTCACAAGGCTGTTGGTAGTGACTAAAGCAGGCTGTGTTGTATGTGAGCAGTGTGATGTCACTATGATGTCACTAGGTTAAGAGTCACGATGTATAGTGAGTGACAAAGAAGGGCTTGTAACTAAATTGGAATCTCCTAATGTTACAAGTACGTGGCTCCTCCAGTACTGTGTGTACCCCATCTGTTGTCCTCCCCCCCCCCCCCCCCCCCCCCCCCCCCACACACACACACACACACACACACACACAGAGCAAGCCACCAGACCTGGAGTGGTTCCCTCGGCTACGTTGCATGTCCCTTCATTCTGCTGATGACACTGAGCCGGAGCAGAATGAGAATGTGGATACGAACACTACTTTCCAAAAGGGGTGGATACAGTAGGCGTATAATCTCATGATCAGAGTAAACATTAAACATAGCCTGTGCAATGGTCAGGGAGGGGTGGGTCCACTAAATTCACAATTGCCTACACAGTGCTTTGGATCTCAATCCAATACAATACCATCATGGGATATACTAATATCCTGCCTTATGGGCATTTCACATGGCTGTCAGTTATGAACACTGGACAAGTTACTGAAGGTGGACCCCATATCTTAGAACTATGAATGGTCTTACTGCATAGACGAGGGTCGGGTGGAATAGTCACAACGTGCAATGCTACCATGTGGATGCCATGATATAAACTACATTTTCACACAGTGTCAATTGCAGTGGAGAGGAAACGACTGCTAAGTGATTGGTAATAGAGATTTGCTCCCATACCTACCCGTGTTCCATTAGCCTCTTTCCCAGGCCCCAAACGAAAAATCGATGGGGCCTGGGAACGAGGCTAGTGTTCCATTTCAGGGCAGGTGCAGCTGTCCTCAGCCCACATCCCATAGCCTCCTGGTATAGGCAACGGAGGGGACTCTTTAGCAGAGTGGTTAGCTGTCGGTACATGGTGATATAACCATGTACAACAGTTCGAGTGACTAGCCTCGTTCCCATGCCAGCGCACCACTTTCTGGAGGGCCTGGTATGTTTCCTCACGTGCATGACGTCAAGGGTAGAAAGGACTTAATTGAACATGGGCGATCTGGGATTTACAGCTAGCTAGCAACTTTACTTTATTGCATATCCGTGATGAACCGCTAGTGTACAGTACACACCAGAGATTCCGCCTGTTTCAAATTTGAATTTTTGCCAGTCACACGCTCTTCCTCCTCCGTCGTGAAAAAACAATGATGTCATCATGCGCTGTTGTTGAACAATACGCAAAACTTTGCTTTTATGTTCTGGCCATTTGTCGATTACGTAATGCTCACGTGAGGAAACATACCAGGCTCTCCCCGTTTTCCGTACTGCAAGCGATGAAAAGCTGGGCGGGGCCTGGGAAGGAGGCTAGGAGTGACCCACTTCAGGTCACTACCATTAGTTACAAGTACTCTGAATGACAATCACACATTGCTTCCAAAAGGAGTGGATACAGTAGCCCTATATTAATGATCAGAGTAAACATAGTCTGTGCGCTGGTCAACAAGGAGTGTGTCCACTAAGATGTTCACTGACATGATCCCAATCACTCTCTGATAGCTGTTGCCTGGGGAACACTTTGGAATGTTGATAAACTTGGTCTGGTGCACTCGAGTAGCTTTCATTAGCCTCGTTCCCAGGCCTTCTCACCCCAGTGTTTCACCACTCAATTCATCATTCTTGGACATAATTATGGTCTAAGTAAGATAGCTAGAGGCCTCCCATTAGGACTTTAACCCTTTAAACACTCAGCAGTGTTGAAAACTGGTACATTGCAGCAAATACGGAGACCTATTTCCAGTGCTATATTTTCCAGTGGAAAATATAGCACACTTTGACCTTCTTTGCAACAAGCTATATAATACATTACCACACACTTGCACAGTGTACCCTTTAATTAACCTCATTCCCAGGCCTGCCTGGTTGGTGTGTGTTGAAAACAATACACAGAAGAGGAAGAGCTGAGGAGGCTTGGGATCATTCATTATGTGAATGACCTCAGGTGGACGCGAGGTGGTTCAACAAATCCTGGATCAGTTCATCATCCATTTGACTAGGCTTGAGTGCTCCACCAGACTCCAGACGCTCGAGACAACTCCGCTCGCCAAGTGTATATGCCTATTTGTGGTCAGGCCCTACCCCCCTATGTCCACCCGATGTCATTCACTTCAGCGTATTATTGTCAATGCAAAACAAAGAACAAAATTACGGCTGGGAACAAGGCTACCCTTTCATCATGCCAGTGACAAACCTGGTGTGTACCTGGAGTTCAAATGGGGAAAGGACCAAGAGGTGATCATTACAAGTAAATGAGATATCGCCCACCTTGAGTGTCCCATTTCAAGACAGGAACAGGTGTCCCTCAGTCCTCCTCCCCTAGCCTCCTGGTACAGGTGTCCCTCAGCCCTCCTCCCCTAGCCTCCTGGTACAGGTGTCCCTCAGCCCTCCTCCCCTAGCCTCCTGGTACAGGTGTCCCTCAGCCCTCCTCCCCTAGCCTCCTGGTACAGGTGTCCCTCAGCCCTCCTCCCCTAGCCTCCTGGTACAGGTGTCCCTCAGCCGGCCTCCTCCCCTAGCCTCCTGGTACAGGTGTCCCTCAGCCCTCCTCCCCTAGCCTCCTGGTACAGGTGTCCCTCAGCCCTCCTCCCCTAGCCTCCTGGTACAGGTGTCCCTCAGCCCTCCTCCCCTAGCCTCCTGGTACAGGTGTCCCTCAGCCCTCCTCCCCTAGCCTCCTGGTACAGGTGTCCCTCAGCCCTCCTCCCCTAGCCTCCTGGTACAGGTGTCCCTCAGCCCTCCTCCCCTAGCCTCCTGGTACAGGTGTCCCTCAGCCCTCCTCCCCTAGCCTCCTGGTACAGGTGTCCCTCAGCCCTCCTCCCCTAGCCTCCTGGTACAGGTGTCCCTCAGCCCTCCTCCCCTAGCCTTCTGGTACAGATGTCCCTCAGCCCTCCTCTCCTAGCCTCCTGGTACAGGTGTCCCTCAGTCCTCCTCCCCTAGCCTCCTGGTACAGGTGTCCCTCAGCCCTCCTCCCCTAGCCTTCTGGTACAGGTGTCCCTCAGCCCTCCTCTCCTAGCCTCCTGGTACAGGTGTCCCTCAGTCCTCCTCCCCTAGCCTCCTGGTACAGGTGTCCCTCAGCCCTCCTCCCCTAGCCTCCTGGTACAGGTGTCCCTCAGCCCTCCTCCCCTAGCCTCCTGGTACAGGTGTCCCTCAGCCCTCCTCCCCTAGCCTCCTGGTACAGGTGTCCCTCAGCCCTCCTCCCCTAGCCTCCTGGTACAGGTGTCCCTCAGCCCTCCTCCCCTAGCCTCCTGGTACAGGTGTCCCTCAGCCCTCCTCCCCTAGCCTCCTGGTACAGGTGTCCCTCAGCCCTCCTCCCCTAGCCTCCTGGTACAGGTGTCCCTCAGCCCTCCTCCCCTAGCCTCCTGGTACAGGTGTCCCTCAGCCCTCCTCCTCTAGCCTCCTGGTACAGGTGTCCCTCACCCCTCCTCCCCTAGCCTCCTGGTACAGGTGTCCCTCAGCCCTCCTCCCCTAGCCTCCTGGTACAGGTGTCCCTCAGCCCTCCTCTCCTAGCCTCCTGGTACAGGTGTCCCTCAGTCCTCCTCCCCTAGCCTCCTGGTACAGGTGTCCCTCAGCCCTCCTCCCCTAGCCTCCTGGTACAGGTGTCCCTCAGTCCTCCTCCCCTAGCCTCCTGGTACAGGTGTCCCTCAGCCCTCCTCCCCTAGCCTCCTGGTACAGGTGTCCCTCAGCCCTCCTCCCCTAGCCTCCTGGTACAGGTGTCCCTCAGCCCTCCTCCCCTAGCCTCCTGGTACAGGTGTCCCTCAGCCCTCCTCCCCTAGCCTCCTGGTACAGGTGTCCCTCAGTCCTCCTCCCCTAGCCTCCTGGTACAGGTGTCCCTCAGTCCTCCTCCCCTAGCCTCCTGGTACAGGTGTCCCTCAGTCCTCCTCCCCTAGCCTCCTGGTACAGGTGTCCCTCAGTCCTCCTCCCCTAGCCTTCCGGTGTCCCTCAGCCCTCCTCCCCTAGCCTCCTGGTACAGGTGTCCCTCAGTCCTCCTCCCCTAGCCTCCTGGTACAGGTACAGCTGCTGAATCTTCAACGGAGTGGCCACCTGGGACAATTGACATGATCATAAAACTACAGCAGTTACAATGACCCACTTCAGTTACCATAGTTACAAGTACTTTGAAAGACAATTAGCTTCCAAAAGGGGTGGACACAATAGGCCTATATTTAGTATCAGAGTATAAACATAGTCAGTGCAAGGGGTGTGTCCACTGAGATATTCACCATCCTAATCAGTCTCTGATAACTGTTGCCTAGGTAGTACTTTGGAATGTTGCTAATCTTGGTCTAGTACACTGGAGTACACTTTCATGGGACATGTAATGACCACTGCTCTCACCTGGGAATAGCTTATAAGCTATATATTCCCAGGTGAGAGCAGTGGTCATTGGGCCGAGCCTGAGTGAGCCCCACATAGCCATGCTCTCAGGATGTCTCTCGATCTGTCCGTCTGTCGGGTGTCTGTTTAACGTAAGACCGTATCCAAGTGGAGAATCTTAATGTTGCGCCACGTGCTTGCTGGACTGGACCTAGCCTCGTTCCCAGGCCTGGGAACGAGGCTAGACTGGACCAGTCAACAGGAATTGCACGAGAGGGTACAGGCGCATGGAGCCTGCTACGTTTGCACCATGTACTAGTAACACTGTGAACTGTACGAACTTGAAACTGCAGACCACCACAAATGCTCAACATAGTCTAGGTACTACAAACTTGAAACTGCAGACTGAGCGGAGGATGAGCTACGAACTGAAACCACACGAGCTTGAAACTGCAGACTATCATCAACCAGCTGCAGGCTCAAGGTAGTCTACACCCGTGGTGCAATGCCACGCCCTTGCTCTGGACAGAAGTGTAGTGTTATGCCGCGCTTGCTTAGGGACACGGATTCAAGTAGATACGGCAACACAACTCTTTATGTCAGCTGTCAGAAAAATGGCCATGAACTTGCACTCTCACGTGATATATAACATGAGGTATTAAGCTTGGTATACACTATTACATCAGATGACCAATACGATTATGGTGATTATGGATTATGCATGCATTCGGCAAATACCACAAGAAGCTACTTAGCTAGCCTGATACTCAGGCCCCACCCACAGCTTCTGTCATGTATGCCGCGTGGGCCTCCCAGCCTATGGTGAGCCTATGGTGAGTGGGCCTCCCAGCCTATGGTGAGCCTATGGTGAGTGGGCCTCCCAGCCTATGGTGAGTGGGCCTCCCAGCCTATGGTGAGTGGGCCTCCCAGCCTAAGGTGAGTGGGCCTCCCAGCCTATGGTGAGTGGGCCTCCCAGCCTATGGTGAGTGGGCCTCCCAGCCTATGGTGAGTGGGCCTCCCAGCCTATGGTGAGTGGGCCTCCCAGCCTATGGTGAGTGGGCCTCCCAGCCTATGGTGAGTGGGCCTCCCAGCCTATGGTGAGTGGGCCTCCCAGCCTATGGTGAGTGGACCTCCCAGCCTATGGTGAGTGGGCCTCCCAGCCTATGGTGAGTGGGCCTCCCAGCCTATGGTGAGTGGGCCTCCCAGCCTATGGTGAGTGGGCCTCCCAGCCTATGGTGAGCGGGCCTCCCAGCCTATGGTGAGTGGGCCTCCCAGCCTACGGTGAGTGGGCCTCCCAGCCTATGGTGAGTGGGCCTCCCAGCCTATGGTGAGTGGGCCTCCCAGCCTACGGTGAGTGGGCCTCCCAGCCTACGGTGAGTGGGCCTCCCAGCCTATGGTGAGTGGGCCTCCCAGCCTATGGTGAGTGGGCCTCCCAGCCTATGGTGAGTGGGCCTCCCAGCCTATGGTGAGTGGGCCCCCCAGCCTATGGTGAGTGGGCCTCCCAGCCTATGGTGAGTGGGCCTCCCAGCCTAAGGTGAGTGGGCCTCCCAGCCTATGGTGAGTGGGCCTCCCAGCCTATGGTGAGTGGGCCTCCCAGCCTATGGTGAGTGGGCCTCCCAGCCTATGGTGAGTGGGCCTCCCAGCCTATGGTGAGTGGGCCTCCCAGCCTATGGTGAGTGGGCCTCCCAGCCTAAGGTGAGTGGGCCTCTCAGCCTATGGTGAGTGGGCCTCCCAGCCTATGGTGAGTGGGCCTCCCAGCCTATGGTGAGTGGGCCTCCCAGCCTATGGTGAGTGGGCCTCCCAGCCTATGGTGAGTGGGCCTCCCAGCCTATGGCGAGTGGGCCTCCCAGCCTATGGCGAGTGGGCCTCCCAGCCTATGGTGAGTGGGCCTCCCAGCCTATGGTGAGTGGGCCTCCCAGCCTATGGTGAGTGGGCCTCCCAGCCTAAGGTGAGTGGGCCTCCCAGCCTATGGTGAGTGGGCCTCCCAGCCTATGGTGAGTGGGCCTCCCAGCCTATGGTGAGTGGGCCTCCCAGCCTATGGTGAGTGGGCCTCCCAGCCTATGGTGAGTGGACCTCCCAGCCTATGGTGAGTGGGCCTCCCAGCCTATGGTGAGTGGGCCTCCCAGCCTATGGTGAGTGGGCCTCCCAGCCTATGGTGAGTGGGCCTCCCAGCCTATGGTGAGTGGGCCTCCCAGCCTATGGTGAGTGGGCCTCCCAGCCTATGGTGAGTGGGCCTCCCAGCCTATGGTGAGCCCCACAATGGCCAATGCCCTGCATTCTCCTAGGTTACATAGTGTTGGTCTACACTAGTAGAGCTCTTAGTCTCGTGTGGTCACACCCACTTTCACAGGCCTTTCAAAACTCTCTCTTATCCTAGATATAGTTCTCTCAGGTTTTCGGCTCCAACTGCTTACAGAACTGCACTCAGTGATCCTAAGTACGTTCACAGCTCTAACCACACCCACCGATTAATGAGTATTGCTCAGGCAATGCTAAGTTGAAAAATGGGCCTTGAACACATGCAGGCCCTACAAGGTCAGAAGACTGGTTATTGCTGCCCATGGCATTTACAAAGATGTGGTCTACTGGGGTACTGAGGGCTTTGCGTAGCTGAGCCCAGACTCGGCCATGCTAGCTGTTTTCACCCTCCAGGTGAACCCACAACCTCCTGCTCACCCTTTCTGCTGGCACAGAAGCTATCGCCCAAGGACATTGTCAGACCACACAATTCTGATAACACAATATGTGTCATCCGGTTAAAAATGTGACCATAAACGTAGTTCTCTTATGCCATAGGAGATTTCTTTGAACTCAGCTCTACCCTGGTGTAGGTGTTTCCACCTGAAATAGTTTACACCGCATCCTTCAGAGGAGATGCAAAGCCATCAGTCTGTGGTGCTGGTTAGTACTGAAGTATCACGAAAGAGCCCCCAGGAGCACATGATGACATAGAGAGTGGAAGGAAGGGAAGGAGTGTGAAACGACCACACAAAATATTAAAATTTGAAAACCTGTAGTCCCACTTCTATTTTAGCATGCACGTGTATCGTTGTTTTTCTGTGATGCCATTGACTGGCTACAGCGACGGACCAAAGCTCGATGGGAGAGAGAAGATAGTGTCCGAATGTGTTGCAGGATGTTTCCCAGCAGACATAAACTCCAGAAGGGACAGTCATTTCCACTAGTCGAGACACCTGCTTGGCTGTGTGAAGTGGATGACTGCATTGTCATAAAGCACTTTCTCGAGGTCTGTCAATTCTAGTATGTAATTCCCCTGCCTCGCTACCAACGGAGTCTTCATACTGGCCTTTTCTCTGTCTTCCGCGTGCAAGCTAAAAATAGTAACAGGACTACCATGGGAATTAAAATTTAACCTTTTGCGTGGTCGTTTCACACTCCTTCCCTTCCTTGTGTTCTCTACGTCATTATGCGCTCTCAGCGGAACAAAACATTGCCAATTTCAATTTCCTGATGAAATCAATTGGCCAAATTATGCACTGACCCACTGGCTACCAGTAGTGTGGTTGCCACTCATTCCACTAAAATGAAATCCTAGCTTTCTGTTGCTATGACAACAACACCACCTTGTACGCATTGGTCACCATGCAGCCTCCCAGATTTGAAGTAGATCAGATGTACGCATACACTCTGAGTTATAGCATCTCTCTTTTTTTCCAAACAAATCTTTTTTCCATACAAAATTTCTCTACTGGAGGTGCCTTCAGTGGATAAATTCTTGGATTTGTATGGGCTTACAATGGAAAATCCTGAATTTTGTGAGGCCATCCAAAGGCAGTATACTATCCCATTTTTAGGATATGTAGCATACTGCAACGCTTGTGAGCATAGTTTGAACAGCTCGTCCAGCCGTTCACTGGATACAGACTGGCCAACTTTGGTCACCACTGCTTGCAATATTTGACTTGTCGAATGACAACGCTAAATTAGAACACGTTTTAGAACGTTCTTGGGGATCGATCTAACTCCAGAAAACAATACTTGGAACATTCTCAAGAACAAGCCCAAGAACAATCTTGGTATCAAGCTTGGGAACGTTCATGGGAGCGTTCTTCAGAACGCGAGTATGCGTTCCCGATATTGCACTTCAATGCCATGAATCGAGAAATGATCAGTTGACAGATTTTTGTCGCATTTGGCGTTCCATACTGTACACCATGTAACATCTCAGAATTGAATTGAGGTAGACACTAACTCAATATCACAATCCCCAAGCACAATCATACTGTGTGTGGTACTGTAAGGCTCAAGGTGGACCAGACAGTGGACTCCACCCCCCCCCCCCCCCCCCCCCCCCCACCCAACCTGGGACTAATCCAGTTGTGTCCACCCTCCAGCCAGCACCATGATTATGCAATACAGCATGAACCAGGGAGAGAGGGGGGCACTTCTTCAACCAGCCCGTTTCTCCCTACACATCTCCCGGTGGAGATCCAACCCCTCTCAACTTGATCATCACACTCACAACCAACAGGAAGACACACCACAGACCCTCTCACTACCAACAGTTGAAGATCGTTTGCAGCCAGGCCAAACTAATCCTCAAGATCAGAACAGTATCAGAATATTCAAGCTCAATCCTCATGATCAGAACAATATGAGCTCAATTCTTGCTCTTACCTGCTCTACTGTGGTGGTGACCTCTGATCACATGAGCAAATTGTAGGGCTGGTTTCAACTGGGACTTTACTAGACGGAGGGAGACAGGGAGGGAGGGAGGGAGGGAGGGAGGGAGGGAGGGAGGGAGAGGGTGGGTAGAACTGACTGTGCTATGAAACCAACTATGTTCAGGCACAAACCCGCAATCACAAAATTTGGACAGCACGGAACATTACCACCTCGTATGTGCTTAAAACGAGAAAATATTTTAAAGGGAGGAAGGGAGGGGGGAGGGAGACTATTTTTCGCACGCGGAGGGGAAAAATAGATTGGTGAATGAAACATTCTGTTCTGGCTCTCTCTTCCTGAATCAGGGTTTCTTTTAGGGGGGAGGGCTTGAAAATGTTTTGCCCCCCCCCCCCCCCCCCCCCCCCCCCTTCAGAATTCAAACCAAGACCCCCCGAAATGGCGCACTGTCGCGCACTATTCAATCACCTCCTAAAACTTTCTCTGTGTTCTGTTTTGTCCCTCCCTTGTAATATTTCTGAAATAAACCCTGGCCAAAATGTTGGCGGAGCAATCTGCAAAAGTGACGTAATACATGGGGATCAATGGTGAGTGTGAAAGCTAAGCGATCGAGGCGGTGTACAGGAGACTAGGCAACACAGATGTGAACTACACCACGAGAAGGCTGTCAGGAGGTTAGCGAACAGTCAGGATGTGTTTGTGAGCGTGTCAATCGGCAGTGGGGAGTTTGAATGCCAGTAAGATTGCTCCAGTATCTCTCCGTTGTTTTAGTTATCTGAAACTTAAATAGTTTAGTTTTTGGTTTTAATTAGGTAGAAGTCGCATTGTTTAGTTTAGTGTTAGTTTTAATTAGGTAGAAGTCGCATTGTTTAGTTTAGTGTTAGCTTTAATTACTAAATCTCAAAAGGGGCTCTTTTAGTTTTAGTAACCACCATTTTTGGGTGATTTTAATATTAGTTTAGTTGTAGTTTTAATTAACAGACTGAGACAGTCCTCATTTTAGTTTTAGTTTTAATTACTAAAGTGAATATGCCATAGTAAAATGCATTATAGTTTTAGTTTTAGTTAACTAAAACAACATTGCTCCAACATGGACAGAGGTATTTTCCTTCCGCTTATCTCCTCCCCTTGGCATTGCGAAAAATGGTCTGGGAACGAGACTATCCCTATGTACTTCCATATATGGTTACGATGGGGTGTGGTTAGGGCTAGCTAGTACCAGTATAGTACTGTACAGCATCATTATGGATGCTAATGTTCTCTCTCCATGTTAAATTTCCATCCTGCTGACGGATCAGGGGCGGAGACAGCTACCAAAAAGTGGGGGGGGGGGGCTAATAGCACAATTGTACGCTGCTGAAGGCAGTGCATAGAGGCGCGTAGCGCCGATCAGTCTGCGCGAAGTGCGGAAAAAATTTTCGCCTTCATTTTTTAGTTATCAGGATGGGCTCTCGTGGCACCTTCGTGCTTTGTACTGCAAGTTAGAGACACCAGCCCCCAAGAAACGAGGTGACATAGCTATAAGTTAGTGCTAGATTTCGTGGGATAGTACCGTCCAGTCATGTTTTGGGGGGGCTCAGCCCCCCTGCTTTTGAAAGTGGGGGGGGCTCAAGCCTCCATATCTCCGCCCTTGCGGATACACAACTAGCAGTCTTTACAGTACCTGGGTACTAGACTGCTACACCGACAAATGCACTGCATATTGTCGCTCACCTCGAGATGTAATATGGGACAGCACAATGATCATGGGGAGGATGCTGAGGCCAGTGTCGATGTGACGCCCGATCGAAGACCTTCTCTAGACCGTGCATGCAGGCCAGCTACCATCATCAGCCGCGGTTTATTGATTACTAGACTGTCTCCATTCCGATTATGAAAAAATATATTTTTGTACAAAAACAAGTCAGAAAAGCATGAAAAAATTACAAGCTAAAAAAAATAAAGTGTCAAAACACGTTCCCGTGTCAGTTATGGTGTTCTGGGAATGAGGCAAAGTCACAACGCAGCTGCATCGACTCGGCTAGTTCTATTGCCATTGCTATCGACTCCTCCTGCAACCAGGATCTCACCGCTGGGTAGCAGTGTAGATGTACAAGAATATCGTGGAGAAGGTAAGTCACCAACCTTCTTCCAATTGTTCGTAGCAGGCTGGTAGACGTGGATGGCTGTGCTGCTGGTGTTGCCATGGCGACCCCCAATGGCTACTACTGATCCCTGTACAGAGATGGCGGCAGAGCTCTTCAGTGGCGGTGCGGGGAGCTTACGCCATTGCGCGGATCTATTGGTGGTGGCGGAGTTAACACTGCTCCGTGTTATTTCGGGGAGGGACACAACGAGTGTGTCCGTGGTCAGTGTCCCCCCCAACAGGTACAACTCTTGGTTAACAATGGCGGATGTCATGATGGAGCATTTCACGGGGAGTGGTGAGGTAGACAGCCATTGGCGGGATGTAGTATCGAGGACCTCAACTGTGGCTAGGGGGTCACCACCCCCATACCCACCTGCCACCACCAGCCGCTTGTCATGAGTAGCAACGGCTGGACTGTGACGTGGTGTGGGCATGGGGGGGTAGGGGTGTGTCCACCCCCGGGACATCCCCTCCGTGTCCCACACTGCGATCTGATTGGTCACCTTGCCTGGCGGAGTGGATGTATTGATCCCACCAACTAGTGTCAGCTTGTTGGTGAGTGTCGCCATTGCAAACCTCACACACTCGTACCGTGGTAGTGGTACCCACTGGTCAGTTGGTGGGTGATACTGGTAGACAGTATGATCATCATCACCATAGAATGAGCCTGTGCGTCCTCCTCCAACAAACACGTCCTCACCAAGTCTCACTGACTGTAGGGACGACATTCCACACGGCATGTCCCTGCACCGTCTCCACTTCAATGTCAGAGGTAGCTGTAGCCCACTGGGGGGACGTGCCTGGGATAGAGGAATCGTATTATGAGTCGTACATGTTTTTCATGATGTCATGGCATCATAAAGCGGCCATTACTCTCAGCTGGTAGGTAGCTACACAGGTCATTAATATAGTGTACCAGTGACGCAGCTGAGCTGGAATAGTTTACACTGCAGTTTCTCGTGAAGGTTTAGGAAACTAGAGTGTAAAATGTTGCCAGTGAGAGGCGGCACATGTACCATGGACATTACAACCTACTTTCTGCAGGACGTAGTGTATGCACATGGGCAGCTTTGTGCGCTACAGCTATTTCACTGCAGAAAGAAAGTTGTACAGACACTGTACGTCATCTTTTGTGATGGAGAATATTTTCCAGTGCTGTGTCGGCTAACAATAATGAGACTACTTGCAAAAACATCAAATGTTTGACATTTCATACGGCTACGTAGTCTCGGAAACCAGACCCTCCGTGTGCAAAGGGTCTGGTTCCGAGACTAACGGCTATGTCTGTGAAATATTATCACTTCCATCACAAAATATTGGTACAGTAACTGAACCATCCAGCTAGTTTAATATAGCTCCATAATTAATTTCATCTGTTATGGGTTTGCAAGCATTTAGGTAATTGTGTAATGAATCTTCACTACTTCCTCAAACAATAGCTTTAGCCAAAACTCACATAGGTGAGGCATTGAAAGGAGGGGGAAAAATGCAGCTGTACGCATGGAGCTATTCAACTAGCTGGGAAATTTGAAGAAAAAGTTTCAGACTCACCATATTTTTTACTAGCAAGAACCTCTCAGGCAATTCTCAAGCTATAACTAACTTAAAGCTAACAGTAGCTGGGAGCTACTCAGCTAGAGCTCCCCAAACAAAACAGATAGAAATTTGAAACTAAAATGAATGGCACCTGCACTCAAAATATTTGCGCCTTGAGCCAATCGCCAATCAGATTGCTCACATACCTATGACGTCATTGCGAATGCCACATGCGCATGCGCAATGGTCACTGTGTTTCTTCGTCGAACATTGACTGTTTCGCGCGAAAGTTTACCTGGCTTGGAATGGACTGCAGTGGTTGCAGACATGAGTGCAGGTGTTTTATGACGCGATTCGACCACAAGGATCCTCGAGCAGTGCCACGGTATGCCCAGGAGCTAGTACTAGGAGAATTCCAACCTGGTGACGACTCCATGGACGGTGAGGGTATGCACAACTTTTGGCGAGTGCAGATCTCAGGTACCATACAGGCAGTGACATGTATACTGGCGCTATTATTCCCAAATACAACAGCTGCCCATGCTAATGACTACATATAATCGTTAGAATGTGCATGCTTTCGGCAGTCCAGTGTCGTTGCCACTTTTGGTATTACAATACCGTGATGGTACAATAAATGTAACAGTAGAATGATTACAGCTACTTCCCCCTCCGCCTACGTGAATCCGGCGCTGGACAGCTCTCCGTGCAGAGTTGCTGCACCCCGATTGCATCCGCTTCAACTGCTGCTTCCTGATATAGATCCGCTTCAACTGCTGCTCCCCGTTTGCGTCCGCTTCAGTTGCTGCTCCCTGATTGCATCCATTCCAGCTGCTGCTCTCTGCTTGCGTTCGTTTCAGCTGCTGCTCCCCGATTGTGTCCGCTTCAACTGCTCACCAATTGTGTCCGCTTCGGCTGCTGCTCCCCGATTGTGTCCGCTTCAACTGCTGCTCCCCAATTGCGTCCGCTCCGACTACTGCTCCTGATTGCGTCCCCTTGATTCCAGCCATGCCCAATGTTCTTCATGGAGTTTGAGATTCAGTAAATAAATTGAAGTCACTAGTCTAATCCCACCCCATGAACATGCCACTTCCATCACACAAACAATCATATTATACGTACGTTAAAATCTTAATATACTGATACTCTTGATCACTATAAAGCACCACACCCTCAGAAGGGGCCACAGAACTGGAACATCCAAAGATTGCATGAGGTACATGTATAGGAACCGGACCTTGTTTCCACGGTCTGGGAATGAGGCTACAAGAGGTAGTCCGTAACACACGTACACAGTTTATTGTATTTATGGTGCGCAAGTGACTTCTCAGCTAATGTAGGGCATAGAATCCAAGAATCTGAGATGGCATCGCAAGTGATTGATGATGTATATTACAGTGGCACTACAGTGGTAGCCTACATGACTTCTTGATCAGCATGCAAGAAACTTTGCAATCATCTTCTATAATGTGATTCATAGGTTGGTGTTCACTCACAAGAGAACTGTAATAATATGGTAGTCATGTACTTCTGAGCATTCGAAGTAGTAGTTGCAACGCTAGCTACCATCTGGTGAGCAGAAGGGGGTGGACTAGCCTCGTTCCCAGGCCCGAGATGGTGAGGAGAAAAGGGCCTGGTTTCCACTGTTTGCGCATGCGCTAACTAGCGGTGGAATTCCACCGGTACCGTGGACGTTCGATTATGTTTGTACACTTGTGACGTCAAAGTGGATAACGTGATCCGTACAGTTAGATAGCAAGTACTAGTGGCGTGCGTTACAAAAGCTCTCGATCGTGCTCTCCTATGTCCTCAGGCGGCAAGGCGCTCCTGAATTGAGCTAGAACAGCGACCTGCAATTGAACGGTGGGATGTTTTCGTGTGGTTTATCGTCGCACCGAGCGGGTGGAGTCAGTATGCTACCAGACTCTTCCGTTTGAAGAATGTCCGGTAAGTCTGTTGCTGGTGGCAGTGCAATTGTGGTTGTGTCGCCCCTCATCTCGCGGATCGAGGACCAGTGTAGCAAAATAGGTAGCGTCACACCCTCGACCATGTGACTACGAAGACGTCATTTGCACCCTCCCCTTATGAATACGTGTTACGGTTACAGATAATTGAGCGCATGCGCAAACAGTGGAAACCAGGCCCTTTTCTCCTCCCTCTCTCAGGCCTGGGAACGAGGCTAGGGGTGGACCATACGGCTGGTTGACGGGATTGACTTGGACGGGTTGGACGGTAGATACCGGCCGTGGGGCGGGGTCCTGTTTAAGCTTTTAGCTCATAGTTACACTATAATAATGCTGTCTGCACCAGATTGCCAGGGTAAACTTTCTTGCTGGAGGATGTTTTTCTATGCGTACCAATCTTGGTATAGGCAGTGTATGCTTCAACTGTAATTCACCTGGGGTTGTTGAGGTGGGGATCGCACTGCAGCTACTCTCTCATCTCTGGTAGTACTATGATCCTGCATACAGAATCATATATCAGTTATCAATGCAGTAATGAATAAGCACATTATTAGTTCCTTACTCTCAGCTCTATTCGGAGTCGGCTGATCTCAGCGTCCCTCTCTCGAAGTTCAGAATCCCTCTCTCGAAGGTCAGCCTGCAACCACAATGTACAACACTTTGGTATAACACTTCTTAATTAATAAAACCCAGATATCCATATCACTATGTCCGCATGCATGATCCGTACCCTCAGTGTCTGTAGTTCTGCATCCTTCTCCTGGGCTTGATGCTGAAGTTGGGCCTGCAACCTTCCCTTCTCCTCCTAACAATCCGAGTATCTGCAACGTCACTTTTCTATTTGCACATTAAAATCTCCATGCACATCCTTACCCTCAGTACTTGCAGTTCTCTCCGTTGCCTGTTGGTTTCAGTAGACCTCTCTCGGAGAGCTGTGGCTTGTCGCTGGAGCTGGCCTTCCTTCTGCTGGAGCTGGGTGTCCTTCTGCTGGATCTGGGTGTCCTTAACTTCCACCTCTGTCTGCAGACCTCTCTTGTCCTCCTAACAGTGAGGAAGAATAAGACGTGCATAATTAGAATTTACGTTGTATAAGTGCATGCAATGGCTGTCTTTACATACCCTCAGTGCTTGCAACTCTCTCTGTTGCCTCTCAAGTTCAGTATCTTTCTCCTGCAGCTGGACATCTTTAGCCTCTGTCTCCCTGGCTTGTTCCAACTACCCAACAAAAACAAATAACAAGACTTGATCATGTCTTTGGCCATGGCAGCTCAATGCCTCTGATCTGTGAGCTCACACACAGCCAACCTACCTCCAGCTGCTGCATTTGCTCCTGCAGGTTTCCAATTTCCCTGAGGGCCTTCATCATCCCCACTTTCACCACATCTACTTTCTTGAGCTGGCTGCCGTATGGCCCCTCAATCTCAGCCCCCACTGCCTCCAGTCGTGGAAGCAGCTCTGCTGCAGAGGGTCGTCGTGATGGGGTGTTGTGAAGACACTGGTGTACCAGCTGCACTAGAGGATGCTGCTCTCCCAGCTGCCCATGGAGAGACAGGATGTAGTCCCTCCGACGCTCCACCTCAGACCGAGCCAAAAGGCGGTCTGGATTCTCAGTGTCTGCATAGTTGTGGGGAAGGAGAGATCCAGGGAACACCTGCATAGGGAAAGAGTACACTGATACAAGTCATGTGTAAAAGTGCTGAATTCATGAGAAGTTATAATTATACGATAATGATGAATAATATTACTTGTAAATACCCCACCACCATCCAATTGCCTAATAAGGAATGTCAGTACTACTTGTGGTATTTCTACTGATCACTGACAATCTCACACACAAGCAGTCCACCTGCTGTTTATCCACCCCTTTCTGACCTGTGTGAGTGTGAAGAGGGTGAGATGACCGAATGAAAAAATATCCAGTCGGGGACCGTATTGTGAGTGCTCATCGAACGCCTCTGGTGGCATGTATGCCATTGTTCCTGGCAGACGTGTGAGAGTTCTTGCAAGCTGGCCCGGCTGCAGGTTTACGATGCGAGCATTGCCGAGATCACTGACCTTGGCTACAAGTGATGAGGTCAATAAAACATTTCGGGCTGAGAGGTCCCGATGCACAACAGGTGGGTTACGGGTATGGAGATAGAGCAGCCCCCGCACTATGTCCACCAGCAGAGATTGCTTGAGGGTGAGAGGGAGGCCGGGGGTACTCTCCAGCAGATCGTCCAGGCTGCTGTCCAGCCTCTCCATTACCAGCACAGGCATTGCGGATCCTTCTAGGAAACATAGCCCCAGGAACTGAACCACATGAGGGTGCCGCATCTCCGCCATCACCTGCAGTGGTTCCAAGTGCCCACAGGTTACACCTGCTCATTTCCTGTTCACAATAATGTGGAGGTCAAAGTTTAGGTACCCCAAATCCTGAATGACGGGTTATCATGAAATAATGACACACTGTGGTGTCCCTCGAGCAGTCATATAATTATTGCCATAATAATTCTACTCCAAGACTAGCTAGTTGGATGTTTCTTACTTTGCAACTACTGTGAACTGCCAAAGGACAGACAGCAGCTAGTATGACCGTGACGTAGCTAGTCTGACAGTAGGCATACATCCTACACAAATAGAATGGCATGCAGACATTGAACTACAGTACAATCATCTTTCAGTATCCAGCACTAGCAACAGCAAGAACTTGTGCCCCACCCGAAATACCATAGGTCAGGTCAGTTCGCTCCCTGAAAACGGGACACTAAGCTAGAACAGTGAGGGATTTCAAGGGAGAATGTTTAGACAAGGCATCACCTGGCACTCCCGGAGGTACTTGCGGGTGATGTTGGCCACACCAGCGTTCCCCTGCTCCACGAGCGCATCGTGCAGACGCTTGCCCGCACACACAAGACCGTTCACTTCCACCTCCTCAACGCTGCCGTAGGAGCCCACACCCAGCTGCTTTCCCGTGGGACGCACTTCAGGAAGCACAAACCGCTGTAGTTCAGGACTACCTTGGAAAGCCTGCCGTCTGCCTGCCATCTCGGCTAGACGGTCGAAAAACGAGTAGAGTCGCCTCTTTTTCCGGAAGCGGATGCGCCCCCTTACTTGGAGTGGAGTGGGAGGGGCTGGTAATTAACTTGTAGGACCGTCAGAAACTCGCCTTTATTGTTAATTCCCACACGTAAAGAATTTAACTATGAGAAGTTGCTGCAACCATAGAACATTCAATTTTCATTTTCAAAAGTTTCTTTGCAACTTGACTCCTCCTCCCTCCCTTCCTCTAGCTGCTACCCTAAACATAGCCAGTGCAAAGGTCAAGAAGGGGTACAGTGTGACCATGATATCCGTGTGGTAACTGTTGCCTCCTCGCTGGTGCAATAGTATACCTAATATCCCACCCTGAGGGTGTGTGATGGTGACGGTCATAGGACAAGTCAGGTGGACACCACATCTCAATAGATGACCTTGCTGCATACTTTGTACCAATTCCCCACCCACCAAAGAAAAATTGAACAACTTTGGTCACTGTACAACATCAGATTGCTATGGCCATTTCAAGACAGGTACAGGTGTACATGTCCTTCAGCCCTCCTCCCCTGGCCTTCTGGTACACTTCCCTCCTCTAGACAGTGGGAACTGGTGGGTGTGGCTGACAGCAGCCAGCTGGGAACGCCAGAGAGAACAAGGGAACTCGAAAAACTTCAACAGAGAAGCATTGAACATGGTATGACCATTGCTGCTAATTTATAGAACTGGTGATTATCCACATGTGGGTGAATGGCTGTAATTCGAGAAAAATTGGTCTAACTTGATAGACTATGGAATTATGTACTCAATCTAGTGATCTGCAAGCTCACGGAAATATCTGGAAGGTATGTATTCAAGTGTGTGATTAGTGATGACATCTTTCCAAGCATGACCACTAATGGCAGCATCCAGTGTCCCTCAGCCCCTCCTCCCCTGGCCTCCTGGTACAGGTGTCCCTCAGCCCTCCTCCCCTAGCCACCTGGTACAGGTGTCCCTCAGCCCTCCTCCCCTAGCCTCCTGGTACAGGTGTCCCTCAGCCCTCCTCCCCTAGCCTCCTGGTACAGGTGTCCCTCAGCCCTCCTCCCCTAGCCTCCTGGTACAGGTGTCCCTCAGCCCTCCTCCCCTAGCCTTCCGGTGTCCCTCAGCCCTCCTCCCCTAGCCTCCTGGTATAGGTGTCTCTTCCCCTAGCTATAGCCTCCTGGTACAGGTATCCCTCTATAGTCTACACCCGTGGTGCAGTGGCACGCCCTTGGCTCTGGACAGAAGCTACTTAGCTAACCTTATATACTCAGGCCCCACCCACAGCTTCTGTGAAGTATGAGATTCTGATCCAAGTTAATGGCTCTAAATTTATCACTGCTGCTGGTCTATTCCAGGTTGTAACAGTTGCTCATGAAATACAGCTGTATGGCTACCACACCTTTAGCTACCAATCTCTGAGGCAGTAGAACTCCTCCAAGATCCTCCTGAAGGAATTAAGGAATTATAAATTGTAAGTCCTATGTATCCAATAACACATAGGTAAGAGTAAGGCATCACAATGTTGGCCGTGGCTATTTCACAGAACGGAACGGAACACTTGAAAACACGGAACAGCTATGTAAGTCCTCACTGCAGTGTCTGATCTCTACAAACTGTACACCAATGGACAGAGCTCGACGAGTCCTACACGCTGGTAACCATATTGTTGGAACATGATGGTTAGTGTTAGAGTTACGCCCAATGTTAGCCATATGCGAGCTTCCGCCCACGCGATTTCGTAGAACTCTGAGCCAATTCTTTCCAGCAGCAAGGATTCCAGCAAAAACGGTACCAGCGTGTAGAGCTTGTCGCGCTACGGAACGGAACACTTGAAAACACGGAACAGCTATGTAAGTCCTCACTGCACAGTGTAAACTCCACAAACTGCATACCACTGGATAGAGCGCGACGAGCTCTACACACTGGTACCGTTTTTGCTGGAATCCTTGCTATGTCCTACATCCTTATTGGGCTATTCCATTAAATAGGGATACACCCCCTATTGACGAGTAACTAATTTGTCCTACGGGGATTCGCCGAGTTTCCGTATTCTCTTGTAAACCTCCGTACATTTTCCGTAATTTTCCGCATATTTCCGTATACTAACGTCTGTCGCACGGTGTAGAAGGCGCATTTTCTGTCCCGGGGTACGCAAATAGCTAACTCGTCAATAGGGGGTGTATCCTTTATTAATGGAATAGCCCATTACTGCTGTATAGCTGCATGCGATGTACAGCTACCGACGCCTACCATTCCATGAAATCATGAGAACTTCCAGTCCATTCCATATATATCCCTGTACGTGTACAAGCATCAGCACGTTCAAGACGAAAGGGGGCTGGAGATCACTCCAATAAGCATCACAGTCACAGCTGCGATCGACTGCACATCTTGACCCCATAACTAAGGAAGGGGTGGAGTCGCTATGCATTCTTCCGTATATTATCATAAAGTCAATGGTCAACGACTGAAAACTAGCCATAGTTTATATAGTTAACATGATCCTTGGTATTTACAAAAACAAGTCAGAAAGACGACTTTCCAAAATCAAAAACTCATCATACATGTCAGTTACAGTGTTCTGGGAATGAGGCAAAGTCACAACACAGCTGCATAGACTTGGCTTGTACAGCCTTTGCTGTCCCGTCCTCCTGCAACCAGGATCTCACCACTGGGTATCATGCAGTGTAGATGAACAAGCTGATCGTGGAGAAGATTCTGATCCAAGTTAATTTACAAGTTCTATCACTGCTGCTGGTCTATTCCAGGTTGTATAACAGTTGCTCATGAAATACGGCTGTATGGCTATCATGTATGTACCACACCTTTAGCTACCAATCTCCGAAGCAGTAGAACTCCTCCTGAAGGAATTAAGGAATTAATTATGTCTTCCTCCAGTGAATTGCTTAAGGCCGAAACGTATCCAGTAACACATAGGTAAGAGTAAGGCATCACAATGTTTACTGCTGGGCGTACAGATCTTTATCACGGCTGTATAGCTGCATGCGATGTATAGCAATAGCTACCGTTCCATGAAATCATGAGAACTTCCAGTCCATTCCATATCCATGTAGCTACATGTACAAGCATCAGCAAATTTAAGACACACAAATAAATGATGAAAACTTCATGTCTTGGTTTATTAGTTATCCTCAGTATTTACAAGAACAAGTCAGAAAGACAACTTTCCAAAATCACAAGCATCAAAAATTCGTTATATGTCAGTTACAGTGTTCTGGGAATGATCACAACGCAGCTGCATAGACTTGGCTAGTACAGCCTTTGCTGTCTCGTCCTCCTGCAACCAGGATCTCACCACTAGGTAGCAGTGTAGATGAACAAGCTGATCGTGGAGAAGGTAAGTCTCCAACCTTCTCCCAACTGTTCGTAGCAGGCTGGTAGACGTGGATGGCTGTAGTTGTGTTGTACTTGGATTCGTTGTCATACCCCCCAATGGCTAGTACTGATCCAGAGACAGCGATGGCAGCAGAGCTCTTCAATGGAGGTGCGGGGAGGGAACGCCATTGCACGGAATCCGATGTGCTAGTGGAGGTGGTGTGAACACTGCTCCTTGTTATGTCGGGGAGGGACACAGCGAGTGCCTCCGTGGTCAATGAACCCCCTACCAGGAACAACTCTTGATGTACGATGGCTGATGTCATGTTACAGCAGCTCACGGGGAGTGGTGAGGCAGACACTGCCATTGGCGGGACGTAGTATCGAGGACCTCAACTGTGTCTAGGGGATTACGACCCAGTTTACTCCCACCTGCCACTACCAGCCATCTGTTGTAAGCAGCTACTGCTGGACTGTGACGTGGTGTGGGCATCGGGGGGTAGGGGTGTGTCCACCCCCAGGACATCCCCTCCATCTCCCACACAGCGATCTGATTGGTCACCTTGCTTGGCAGAGTGGATGTGTTGTACCCACCAACTAGTGTGAGCTTGTTCGTGAGTATCGTCATTGCAAAGGACATACACTTGTACCGTGATAGTCGTACCCACTGGTCAGTTGGTGGATGATACCGGTATACATAATGTTCATGATATTGATCATCACTGGGTGAGTCTGTGTCTCCTCCTCCAACAAACACGTCCTCACCAAGTCTCACTGACAGTGGGGACTCCATTCTACACGGCATGTCCCTGCGCCGTCTCCACTTCAATGTCAGAGGTAGCTGAAGCCCACTGGGGGGACGGGCCTGGATAGAGGAATCGTATTTTGAGTTGTGTAATTTGTCGCAAAGTGGTCATTACTTCAAAATAGTGTACCACTGACACATATATTCACTAAAAGGGTGACATGATGCTACATTCATGAAATGTTACAATTCGTGTTATGAATACTTTCATGAAAAATTACATCATATCTTTGTGTGCTTATTAACACTTCCATCACTGTGACAGATTATTAACTTCATCATCATAGCTATTCATAGCTAGTTAGCTTCCTAATTTACCTGTTATCAGTTGGTTAGTGTTAGTCACGGTAGTGGAGTTCACTACTTTCTCTAACAGGCAGACTCGTATACTTGAAGCAGAAAAAAATTGACAACCGTAGCTACACATGGGAGCTATTCAACTAGGTAGGAACTTCTTGATCTTCTCATTTTATAATTGTGTGAGAGCTTCTTGATAGTGAATAATATAGTGAGTCCAAACCTTTAAATGAATGACTGTGCGAGCTCAAGTCTAGGGATCTCTGTCAATTGCAGCACCAAGATGGCAAACAATGTGCTTTTACATTTCAAGATAAGGGTTATAGGTCCTTCAAACCCACACCACCCAGTTTTGGTGTTTGTCATTAGTGTTTGTAAATCAATGTTGTAGTGACCTAATGCTATCCTGTGAGGGCCAATGCAATGAACTTTGAACCTTGAATGCATAGCTGCAGTGTTTCACGTGCAAACATCTACATAGTTTGTTGGAGCTAATTAGCTGTAAACAATGAATGGTTGTCAATGAGCAGTGTTAGTAGCCAGTAGACATCAACTGCATCTGGGGTCAGCTTCCTGTCCTTGACTTTGTTTTGGCCCTATGGAAAAGGACATTTTAATTTATTGTCCTTGATCCTAGTAACCGTGCAAAGCAAGAGTACTACATGCATGGATGTAAGTTACCTGCAGCTGCCTCATTTCTGTGGTTGGTTGGGTCTGAGAGTCTTGAGATTCAAGCAGGCCTGAGGATATTAACATAGCTAGCAATATTAGCAGTGTAGCTACGTAGTTACTAGCTAGCTATATGTACGCACCTTTCTGTGGTGCAAGACTGGCCAGCAGTTTGCAGACCTCTTCAGCATGGTCAGCCCTACCGCATTCCAGGAGAGCCTCTATCAACCACTTGTTTGTTGCCTTGAAAGCAAACTTGCTCTTCCACGTCTGAAGAGACTTGTATCTTTTTTCCTGCTCACTGTTTCCATCCAAATCCACTGCCTTTACTTCAGAGTCATCTAGTTTCAAGTAAGGTGCAGCCTTCCTCCATTGCAAGAACTTGGAGACTTCCCAGAGGTGCTCATCACTAACCCTTTTATCCAGTAGCTCTGCAGAAATACTAAACTCTCTAACACACTCCTCTAGTGTCACCCCAGCCATTGCCATAGTCTAGCTAATGCCTTCGATCATAATAACAGCATTCATGATAGAGCTTATCATTTATGTACAGGTAGCTATAGCCACAAAAATGTGACCATGCATATATTCAGATATATAGTACACATACATCCTAATCAGTCTCTGATAACTGTTGCCTAGGTAGTACCATAGATAATAGAATACTCACGTATATTATCTATGGTAGTACTTTGGAATGTTGGTCTAATACACTGGAGTACACTTTCATGGGACACTGTGTAAGCTATTAGCTGTGGAAAGAGTTGGAGCCACTAGCTGAATCATGAGTTGGAGCACAACTACAGTAATTGAAAGCACTATTACAGCATGCAGCTGGTGAAACCACGTGCACCGGGTATGACTCCTTGAAGACTGAGCACTGTGAACAGCATTGTGCAATCACATCTGGAAGGGATGTGCTTGTAGCACCGTATATGGCAGTAGTGGCCGCAGTAGCCCAGCGGCTGTGTCTCCGTCTGGTGACTTTCAGCAACATTCTCGGTCTTCATTTAATATTCACAGCTCAGCTGTGACCGTCACTCTGCTCAATATTCTGTTGATGAGTCGGATATGACACTCTCCCTCCTCCCATGCAGTGCGGACCAGTTCTGTGATGTTGCTGTACAGGCAGTGACACCTGCTGTTGGAGGACCCACTGGGGTGTGGAGCAGTGGAGGAGGAGGGAGGAGGAGATAGAAGAAATTGATTGCATACCTCTTTTGTAAATTAAAGGATCATGTCAAGATTTCATCATAATCTCAGAATGAAATCACGCAGTCACGATGCAAGTAATGACTGATTGACCTTACATTAGTCTGATTCCCAGGCTTTGTACGGGGCCTGGGAATCATGCAGGCTATTAATATCTTTTTTAACAATGTCATGTGACATGCAATTAGGTGCAGTTCCTAGCTGCTGCAATCGGACCTAGTACTTATGAAATCTGTCAGCATGATGTTAATAGACATAATTTATCCTCATGATTGAGCAATTAAATTAAGATTAAGTTAGATATTAGTACTTGCATGCATGCATCAACACATCCTACACAGGGTACTAATTTCTGTATTGGATACATGACATTGTTGCTATGTGTATTTAGTGGACACATCCCTTGTTGACAGACTATAATATTATCATGAATATAAGCCTATTGTATCCACCCCTTTTGGAAGCAATGTGGCAGAATACTTGTAACTCTCTGTGAGTATACCGCCTGAAACCAGACAGAACCAGAAGTCCTATACGTGTGAAATGATATACGTAATTGCAAGAGGAATTTGAATCTTCTCGCTTCTAATAA
The DNA here is from genome assembly GCA_963931865.1 of Axinella damicornis. Taxonomy (NCBI): domain Eukaryota; kingdom Metazoa; phylum Porifera; class Demospongiae; order Axinellida; family Axinellidae; genus Axinella; species Axinella damicornis. The sequence continues at coordinate 9,057,864 of OZ007518.1, read as the reverse complement.
AGACAAAATTGAATTCTCTATGATTCCATTGGCAGTCTGAAATTCCTGCCTAAAAGGTGTGAATTTTAATAAAGACCGAGCAAAGTCACCGACCCTCCTTCCCGCGAGGGGTGGGAGACTAAGCGGCTGTGGACACGGTGAAGAAGCCAGGCAAACCCCACATGAAGGAATACAGCTGAACACTGCCGCTGTACCAGATCAACAGTATTCATGGCTGCTTCAGCATGTACTAATGCTATAGCTGGTTACACAGGCAGTAGCCAGGCCTTTCTCCAATGAGGACTTGCTTGCAAAGCGTCTAATCAGAATGGCTCGCCATGATTAGTGTAAGACCACACTCACCCACAGGAGCTCATTATTGGGTATGTATACAAACACTACCTCAGCATCCAACCGTACGACTAATGGGCTGCCCCCACTTGGCAATTGCATATACTTGGACTACCCCTTGCCATGCACGTGTAGTAGTCACGTGATACTGGTAAGCTCCATTTAGGGGGTGGATGGAACCCCTCCCCTTGGCTACTGGCCTGCATTCTGTTGACCTGTTGTTTTGGATGGCCTTATTCATACTTTGTGCCAGACAAGGGATTGAACATGGTAGAGTGTAGTCTCGTTCCCAGACCATTTATCCAGTGTGTGTATCGCTTCCAGTATAACGGTAATGAGACCTTAGGAATATGCACTATATCGACCAGACCCTTCCCCCACGCGATACTAAAAACGATCAGTGCTGGGGTTGGTTGGGTCTGGGACCGAGACTAGGTAAAGTGTTACTAGGTGGGTGTGATGGACTGATGGTACACTATCCATGTGTTACTTGTTACACAAGACTAGCTGGAGCTCAAATTGAGGAGGAAATGACTATAGGAAGTGACGGTAGGCAAAATGAGATCTGGCCCTGCCCCTGCCCCTGTTCCTAACGTACTAGCCTGTCTCAACTGGTGCATGATTACCCCGTGCATTTCATTATGACAAAACAGATACTCTTCAGCTGAGTATAGTGTAGCAAATGAATTCGTATCACTCATTAACAGCTGCATATTAACCATAGCCACCCTTCCAGGAAGTCCGCAGGGTGCCTGGTGACAGATATGCAAGGTGATCTCACCAGGGACAATGATGGACTATGGTGACCCACTCCAGTTACCATAGTTACAAGTACTCTGACAGGTATTATGCAAACTATCTTCAAAAGGGGTGGATAAAGTAGGCCTTCAGAAGTAAACATGGTCTCGGATAACCGTTGCCTAGGGAACACTTTGGAACGTTGGCTTAGTACACAATGGTACAGGCTTCATGGAATGTATTGTACTGTTCATAGCTCAGCTAAATCAGTCCAGTCTTAAGAGAGCATGCGCATGAGAATCATGAATTGGAATTGGCTCCTGCCACTAGATGGAATTTGGCTGAGTCCCCTAGCCAGACAGTATAGGTTAAGAACCAGTAGCATGCCTCCTGCTTCTCTGCCAGGTGTTCCAGTGGCTTAGCAATAAGACCGCTCGGACGCCATTGCTCTCATACTAGTGCATCACTCCAATAAACATGTCCTTGTGGTGTGGGTATGAGCACTACTTTCTAAAAAGGGGGTGGATAAATTTTTTAAAGGCGGCGTATAATTTCATGATTAGAGTACAATGTCATGTAAACATAGCCAGTGCAAAGGTCGAGGAGGGGTGTGTCCACTGTGATACTGATTGCCTAAAGCTACTGATCTGGGATCTTGGTAGCCTCGTTCCCAGGCTCCTCCCCAGCCTTTGTCACATACTGTACAGCTGGGAGGAGCCTGGGAACGAGGCTAGGATATTGGTCCAATGTTGATATATTGTGTGTGGTCATTTTACATGGTGACTGTTAGCTACTTACACAGGATAAGTTGCAGAAGTAAAGCAGACCCTGCGTCTCAGAACTATGGACGGCCTTATTGCACACTTTGTGCCAGACAAGGGTTGGGTGGGTCCAGTACACTCAGGGTACACTGCTACCTCAGGATACAAGTTGCATGGCAGTCACGTGCTGTATGGTTTATACAGTACCAAACCTGAGGGGGGAGGGGGGGGGGGGGGGGGGGCTGTATAAAGCCATATGGCACATGACTACCATGCTACATGTATTACATATCCTATGGGTCGGTGCATGTGTATTGCTAAGTACCAACAGTCAACACGTCCTGTCAATGTGCGCCCTGCACTTCAAGATGAACAAACTCCACTGGTATATTTGCATGTCCCCAGGGCAGTGCTAATACTAGTTAATGTACTGCAGCGATTTCCCTCCCCCCCCCCCCCAAAAAAAAATATAAAGATTAGAAGGGCATTTGTTTACTGCAGAAATCGAACTCCAGCCTTTTGCTGAAGCATAAAAAACAGAAATAAATATCCCTCTATCGTCCACGACTGACTGAAGCTCAATGCTGAAGCTTATTAAATATGCACGTGACCTTTGACCTCTACCGACTCGAGCAAAGACGCGAAAGCAGGCTGTGCAAGCAACTTTAGTGACTGAATAAGTATGTTTAGCTTCTGTCCTACACTGAAAAAGGCATTTTACAGATTTTTGGGTGAGTCCAGTCCACTCCAGTCCAGTCCAGTCCAGTCCACTCCAGTCCAGTGAATAAAGACGCCCCACACTATGTGCATTATGGAAAACAAAGCACACTTCGGCCCCTTCATCCTCTATGGTTTCATAGGATGGGGTCCCCTTCATCCTCTATGGTTTCATAGGGATGGGGTCCATAGTCGGTTCAACAGAGGATCAGTTCATCATACATTTGGCTTAAGTTTGAGCGCTCCACCGATACGTCCAGACTCCAGACGCTCGAGACAACTCTGTCGACCCAGTGTATTTTGTGGTTGTCTGTCCCCCCCCCCCCCCCCCTGCGTCCACCCGATGTCATAACAAATATGGCTGAGAACAAGGCCACCCTTTCATAATGCCAGTGACAAACCTGGTGTGTGCCCAGAGTTGGGGAGGAAAGGACCAGGAAGTGATCAGTAATGAGATATGGCCCACCTTGAGTGTCCCATTTCAAGACAGGTACAGGTGTCCCTCAGCCCTCCTCCCCTAGCCTCCTGGTACAGGTGTCCCTCCCTCCTCCCCTAGCCTCCTGGTACAGGTGTCCCTCCCTCCTCCCCTAGCCTCCTGGTACAGGTGTCCCTCAGCCCTCCTCCCTTAGCCTCCTGGTACAGGTGTCCCTCAGCCCTCCTCCTGTTACATAAACACAGTACACTGATCAACAAGGGGTGTCCACTGGATATTCACCATCCTAATCAGTCTCTGATAACTGTTGCCTAGGTAGTACTTTGGAATGTTGCTAATCTTGGTCTAGTACACTGGAGTACACTTTCATGGGACATGGAAGCTATTCCCAGGTGAGAGCAGTGTTCATTGGTGTGAGCCTGAGCGAACCCTACATAGTCATGCTCTCAGGATGTCCCTCAGTCTGTCTGTCTATCTGTCTGTCTGTCGGGTGTCTGTTTAGTGTATGAGAGTGGAAAATCGTAATGTTGCAACACGCCTCCCAGCCTAAGGTGAGTGGGCCTCCCAGCCTATGGTGAGCCCCACAATGGCCAATGCCCTGCATTCTCCTGGGTTACATAGTGTTGGTCTACACTAGTAGAGCTCTTAGTCTCGTGTGGTCACACCCACTTTCACAGGCCTTTCAAAACTCTCTCTTATCCTAGATATAGTTCTCTCAGGTTTTCGGCTCCAACTGCTTACAGAACTGCACTCAGTGATCCTAAGTACATTCACAGCTCTAACCACACCCACCGATTAATGAGTATTGCTCAGGCAATGCTAAGTTGAAAAATGAGCCTTGAACACATGCAGGCCCTACAAGGTCAGAAGACTGGTTATTACTGCCCATGGCATTTACAAAGATGTGGCCTACTGGGCTACAACTGAGGGCTTTGCGTAGCTGAGCCCAGACTCGGCCATGCTAGCTGTTTTCACCCTCCAGGTGAACCCACAACCTCCTGCTCACCCTTTCTGCTGGCACAGAAGCTATCGCCCAAGGACATTGTCAGACCACACAATTCTGATAACACAATATGTGTCATCCGGTTAAAAATGTGACCATAAATGTAGTTCTCTTATGCCATAGGAGATTTCTTTGAACTCAGCTCTACCCTGGTGTAGGTGTCTCCACCTGAAATAGTTTACACCGCATCCTTCAGAGGAGATGCAAAGCCGTCAGTCTGTGGTACTGGTTAGTACTGAAGTATCACAAAAGAGCCCCCAGGAGCGCATGATGACATGGAGAGTGGAAGGAAGGGAAGGAGTGTGAAACGACCACACAAAATATTAAAATTTGAAAACCTGTAGTCCCACTTCTATTTTAGCATGCACGTGTATCATTGTTTTTCTGTGATGCCATTGACTGGCTACAGCGACGGACCAAAGCTCGATGGGAGAGAGAAGATAGTGTCCGAATGTGTCGCAGGATGTTTCCCAGCAGACATAAACTCCAGAAGGGACAGTCATTTCCACTAGTCGAGACACCCGCTTGGCTGTGTGAAGTGGATGACTGCATCGTCATATAGCACTTTCTCGAGGTCTGTCAATTCTAGTATGTAATTCCCCTGCCTCGCTACCAACGGAGTCTTCATACTGGCCTTTTCTCTGTCTTCCGCGTGCGAGCTAAAAATAGTAACAGGACTACCATGGGAATTAAAATTTAACCTTTTGTGTGGTCGTTTCACACTCCTTCCCTTCCTTGTGTTCTCTACGTCATTATGCGCTCTCAGCGGAACGAAACGTTGCCAATTTCAATTTCCTGATGAAATCAATTGGCCAAATTATGCACTGACCCACTGGCTACCAGTAGTGTGGTTGTCACTCATTCCACTAAAATGAAATCCTAGCTTTCTGTTGCTATGACAACAACACCACCTTGTACCCATTGGTCACCATGCAGCATCCCAGATATGAAGTAGATCAGATGTACGCATACACTCTGGGTTATAGCATCCCTCTTTTTACCCAAACAAATCTTTTTTCCATACAAAATTTCTCTACTGGAGGTGCCTTCAGTGGAAGTATGGGCTTACAATGGTAAAATCCTGAATTTTGGGAGGCCATCCAAAGGCAGTATACTATCCCAATTTTAGGATACATGTATGTAGCATACTGCAACGCTCTGAGCATAGTTTGAACAGCTCGTCCAGCCGTTCACTGATGGATACAGACTGGCCAACTTCGGTCACCACTGCTTGCAATATTTGACTTGTCGAATGACAACGCTAAATTAGAACACGTTTGAGAACGTTCTTGGGGATCGATCTAACTCCAGAAAACGATACTTGGAACGTTCTCAAGAACAACCCCAAGAACAATCTTGGTATCAAGCTTGGGAACGTTCATGGGAGCGTTCTTCAGAACGCGAGTATGCGTTCCCGATATCGCACTTCAATCCCATGAATCGTGCAGTGACCAGGAGATTGAGAAATGATCAGTTGACAGATTTTTGTCGCATTTGGTGTTCCATACTGTACACCATGTAACATCTCAGAACTGAATTGAGGTAGACACTAACTCAATATCACAATCCCCATATTGTGTGTGGTACTGTCAGGCTCAAGGAGGACCAGACAGCACGTGGACTCCACCCCCCCCCCCCCCCCCCCCAACCTGGGACTAATCCAGTTGTGTCCACCCTCCAGCCAGCACCATGATTATGCAATACAGCGTGAACCAGGGAGGGAGGGGCACTTCTTCAACCAACCCGCCCCTCCCCACACATCTCCCTGTAGAGATCCAACCCCTCTCAACTTGATCATCACACTCACAACCAACAGGAAGACACACCACAGACCCTCTCACTACCAACAGTTGAAGATCGTTTGCAGCCAGGCCAAACTAATCCTCAAGATCAGAACAGTATCAGAATATTCAAGCTCAATCCTCAAGATCAGAACAATATGAGCTCAATTCTTGCTCTCACCTGCTCTGCTGTGGTGGTGACCTCTGATCACATGAGCAAATTGTAGGGCTGGTTTCAACTGGGACTTTACTAGACGGAGGGAGACAGGGAGGGAGGGAGGGAGACAGGGAGGGAGGGAGGGAGGGAGGGAGGGAGGGAGGGACGGAGGGAGGGAGGGAGGGAGGGAGGGAGGAGGAAGGGAGAGAGGGAGGGAGGGAGGGAGTGAGGGAGGGAGGGAGGGAGTGAGGGAGTGAGGGAGGGAGGGAGGGAGGGAGGGAGGGAAGGAGTGAGGGAGGGAGGGAGGGAGGGAGGGAGGGAGGGAGGGTGGGTAGAACTGACTGTGCTATGAAACCAACTATGTTCAGGCACAAACCTGCAAGTCAGACAAATATCAAAGATTTGGTTGATGCAGGGGAAGCCAATGGTTTCATCATGGAGGTGATCACACTTGAAGTTGGAAGCCACACAAGGTTTCCTGAACCTCCAGCGGTTCATGGCCCTCATCCCAATTCTGGCCAGAACTACTCATAGAGTCATATGCAACTCTCTAAAGACCATATGCACAGTGGCTATTCCCGAATCACATAAAATTTGGACAGCACGGAACATTACCACCTCGTATGTGCTTAAAACGAGAAAATATTTTAAAGGGATGAAGGGAGGGAGGGAGGGAGGGAGGAAGGGAGGGGGGGGGGGGGAGGGTTGGAGGGATGGGGGAGGGGGGAGGGAGGGATGGGGGAGGGGGAGGGAGGGAGGGAGGGAGGGAGGGAGGGAGGGGGGAGGGAGGGAGGGAGGGAGGTGGAGTAGCTGAATAACTACTGCAGAGCTAATACCGTAGATCGGGAAATTTTCGTTGTTAAAATATTTTCGTAGTTGCCCGCAACCACGAAAATTTAACGCACGAAATTTATTTTGCAACGGATAATTTTTACGGTCAGCCACGTGTAAACTATAGTAGTAGTACTGAATTCACCTGTGCTGCGCTCACGGTCCTTCAAGTTCTGCGATTCTTCAAGGCCGCAGATGGACTCCCCGATCTCAAAAGATCTCTGTCGCTCTCCGTTCCTTCGCGAGGTATTGCCTCAGAGAATCGGGAGGTGCTCGATTCGACAAAACGGCGGGCCGAAGCGGAAGGGAAGAAGCGCGGGCCGTACAGGAGATACAATACAGCCCAGAAGAACGCTTTGTCGGTACGTCAGTGACAATGGCATAGCAGCAGCTTGTTCGTACATCTCCATTCTTGACACAATGATCGTTAAAAATTTTCGTTGATGAGCTAAACTACGAAAATTTAACACCACGAAAAATTTACGCACGAAATATTTTTAACACGAAAATTTCCCGATCTACGGTATGACTCCACAACACAATATGAGGTCAGAGTGCAATGTGATCACACAGCAAACTTCAGGAGGGGCTGGGTATGCAAGTCTGTGCACTCCAGTTCAGGTACGTACAAGTCCAGTGTTCATATGCTGCACAGGTCTCAAGATGGAGCTATTTCCATCCAGTAACTAGATACCTCAGCATCATGTTCAGTAGACTAAAGAAATCAAGAAGAGCAGCTCCATCGCAAGAACTACGCAACGTATGAACACGACTTGCACCATTGTGCTGCAGAAGACCTTGCACATTGCAGTAATATCCACACCATAGCCTCCAGAGAGTAGTTAGAGGCGTCCAAACCCAAAATTACTGAAATTCACTGTCTGATCAAAGAGGGAGAGACATGGTCAACATTCTATTACACCCCTCAGTGTCATGAGGCAGCTACATGTCACTCTCGGCAACAATACAAGAGTGAGGTTCAAAGGTTACCGTGATACTACCAGCGCAGCAAGCCGTCACTGTGCAATGCCAAGGAACTGCAGTGTCACCTGCCGCTGTCTGCCTACTCCCTTTCCTACCCTATGTAAGGGAAATGGGGGTATTACGGAACACCCAAGCCTGAGGGATTCTAGACGACTAACTAGCTCTTGGATACAGGTTACCAACGGTACATAAACACCACCCAGTGCACTGACTTCAAACCAAATATCACTGCTGTACAGCGGCACAATCACTACAAAATAGCTACAATTTTACGCTACCGTATTGCAGGTCATTCAGAACACCAGGGGGTCCGGACACCTCTAGCTACTCTCTGGAGGCTCAGCCAAAATAGTAGGTGTTCTGAATCAATCCCCCCCCCCCCCCCCCCCCCCCCCCTCCCCCCCGTTCCGAAATACCTGCATATCCCTTACTTCGTGTTGGACTTCCAAAATATCTGGTTACGGTGGGGTGTGGTTAGGGTTGGGTTAGGGCTAGCTTGTACAAGTACTGTACGGTATCATTATGATGCTAACAGGAGGGCATAATGCGCTATTCCAGTTAATACCCGTACACTCCCCACAGCTGAGAAAAGTGTTATTTTATACCCCTGGACATAATGTATTAATCTCTTGTGAATGGACAGTTACCCAAAGCTATGATGACCCCGGACAGATGACTTGATTCCATGTACACCCCTGGACAAGCACATCAAGCACCCCTGGACATGGAGGGTAACAGATGTTCCAACCCTGGACATGGAAGCTAAAATGGTTCCACCCCTGGACTAGTCTCGTTCCCAGCCCCAAACCAACCCCAGCGCGGATCACTTCCAGTATCACGAGCGGGGAAGGAGGGTCTGGTGACTCTTGTCATAATTCCGTGTTCTCTGCAGGAATTCGTGTAGAGCCAATGATATTTGACGTGACATAATTGATTACAATTAGTGGATGCCAAGCGCGTGCACGTGCACAGCTAACTCGTAATCTATACGGAATATGGCGGATTACGAGAGAGTGAGATTGCTGCTGCAATTGAGGCTGCGGGAAAACAGATGGGGTTCGAGTAGCTTCCTTCAGGAAGAAGCGTATTTCAGCGGTACACGTTCTGAACGAGGACATGATGGAAGAGGAGACAGTGGATGAACTGCATGACGGGCAATTCCAGATGCTTTTCTTCAAATCTTCTGACGGACGAGACATGGAGAGATATGATCCAATCACCAGTGTATGCAATGGAAAATTTCATCGCTAATGACATTCTTCTCACATGACATTTTAAAATTGCGCATTCCAACTGAACATTGAATCATAGAATATATACTCTATGACGGAATTATGACAAGAGTCACCAGACCCTCCTTCCCTGCGTGTGATACTGGAAGCGATCCGAGCTGGGGATGGTTTGGGGCTGGGAACGAGACTACCCCTGGACTAGTCTCATTCCCAGACGAGGGGGGTCTGGGAACGAGACTACCCCTGGACATGGAGGCAATGAGATGTTCCCCCTGGACAATAACAACTATTTCATCCCCGGACAAATTTGCTAATCTGTGGGGGGTGTACGCATATTAACTGGAATAGCCCAATGAGGTAGAGAGCGGACCGCTCTCTACCTCATTATGCGCTCCTGATGCTAACGTTCTCTCTCCATGCCATCCCTGATCATCATGCTGACGGATACATGCACAACTACACTAGCAGTCTATATATGATTTATAGTACCTAGGTACTAGACTGCTACATCGGCAAACCATAGATTATATATATAATCTATGGGCAAACGCACTGCATATCCGGATCCTCGCTCTCACCTCAAGTTGAATATGCGACCGTACAATGATCATAGTGAGGATGCTACTGGAGGCCAGCGTCGACAGTGAGGCCCGATAGAGGACAATCACTTGGCTTCACCTAGGCTGCTGCACTATATGCCATCTGCATGCTGCGGTTTATTGATAATAAATTTACTGTCTCCATTCCGATTATCAAAAAAAAGTCTCTTTGTACAAAAACAAGTCAAAAAAGCATGAAAATAGTTCCAAAAATATAAAGTGTCAAAACAGGTTCCCGTGTCAATTACAGTGTTCTGGGAATGAGGCAAAGTCACAACGCAGCTGCATCGACTCGGCTAGTTCGTTTGCCATTGCTATCGACTCCTCCTGCAACCAGGATCTCACCGCTGGGTAGCAGTGTAGATGTACAAGAATATCGTGGAGAAGGTAAGTCGCCAACCTTCTTCCAATTGTTCGTAGCAGGCTGGTAGACGTGGATGGCTGTGCTGCTGGTGTTGCCATGGTGACCCCCAATGGCTACTACTGATCCGTGTACAGTGATGGCGGCAGATCTCTCCAGTGGTGGTGCGGGGAGCTTACGCCATTGCGCGGATCTATTGGTGGTGGCGGAGTTAACACTGCTTCGTGTTATTTCGGGGAGGGACACAACGAGTGTGTCCGTGGTCGGTATCCCCCCCAACAGGTACAACTCTTGGTTAACAATGGCGGATGTGATGGAGGAGCATTTCACGGGGAGTGGTGAGGTAGACAGCCATTGGCGGGATGTAGTATCGAGGACCTCAACTGTGGCTATGGGGTCACCACCCAGAGACTTGTACCCACCTGCCACCACCAGCCGCTTGTCATGAGTAGCAACGGCTGGACTGAAACGTGGTGTGGGCATGGGGGGGTAGGGGTGTGTCCATCCCCGGGACATCCCCTCCGTGTCCCACACTGCGATCTGATTGGTCACCCCATATGGCGGAGTGGATGTATTGAACCCACCAACTAGCGTCAGCTTGTTGGTGAGTGTTGCCATTGCAAACAACACGCACTCGTACCGTGGTAGTGGTACCCACTGGTCAGTTGGTGGGTGATACTGGTAGACAGTACGTGCATCATCATCATAATAGAGTGAGTCGAGTCTGTGGATCCTCCTCCAACAAACACGTCCTCACCAAGTCTCACTGACTGTAGGGACGACATTCCACACGGCATGTCCCTGCACTGTCTCCACTTCAATGTCAGAGGTAGCTGTAGCCCACTGGGGGGACGTGCCTGGGATAGAGGAATCGTATTATGAGTCGTACATGTTTTTCATGATGTCATGGCATCATAAAGCGGCCATTACTCTCAGCTGGTAGGTAGCTACACAGTTCATTAATATAGTGTACGCAGCTGAGCTGGAATAGTTTACACTGCAGTTTCTCGTGAAGGTTTAGGAAACTGGAGTGTAAAATGTTGCCAGTGAGAGGCAGCACATGTACCACAAACATTACAGCCTACTTTCTGCAGGACGTAATGTATGCACATGGGCGGCTTTGTGTGCTACAGCTATTTCACTGCAGAAAGAAAGTTGTACAGATACTGTACATCATCTTTTGTGATGGAGAATATTTTCCAGTGCTGTGTCGGCTAACAATATGAGACTACTTGCAAAAACTTGGCATTTCATACGGCTACGTAGTCTTGGAACCAGACCCTCCCTGTGCAAAGGGTCTAGTTCCGAGAGTAACGGCTATGTCTGTGAAATATTATCACTTCCATCACAAAATATTGGTACAGTAACTGAACCATCCAGCTAGTTTAATATAGCTCCATAATTAATTTCATCTGTTATGGGTTTGCAAGCATTTGGGTAATTGTGTGATGAATCTTCACTACTTCCTCAAACAATAGCTTTAGCCAAACTCACATAGGTGAGGCATTGAAAGCAGGGGAAAAAATGCAGCTGTACACATGGAGCTATTCAACTAGCTGGGAAATTTGAAGAAAAAGTTTCAGACTCACCGTATTTTTTACTAGCAAGAACCTCTCAGGCAATTCTCAAGCCATGACTAACTTAAAGCTAACAGTAGACTGCTAAACAGCTAGCTGGGAGCTGCTCAGCTAGAGCTCCCCAAACAAAACAGATAGAAATTTGAAACTAAAATGAATGGCACCTGCACTCAAAATATTTGCGCCTTGAGCCAATCGCCAATCAGATTGCTCACATACCTATGACGTCATTGCGAATGCCACATGCGCATGCGCAATGGTCAGTGCGTTTCTTCGTCGAACATCGACTGTACTGTTTCGCGAACGTTTACCTGGCTTGGAATGGACTGCAGTGGTTGCAGACATGAGTGCAGGCGTTTTATGACGCGATTCGACCACAAGGATCCTCGAGCAGTGCCACGGTATGCCCAGGAGCTAGTACTAGGAGAATTCCAACCTAGTGACGACTCCATGGACGGTGAGGGTATGCACAACTTTTGGCGAGTGCAGATCTCAGGTACCATACAGACAGTGACATGTATACTGGTGCTATTATTCCCAAATACAACAGCTGCCCATGCTAATGGCTACATATACTGCATATAATCGTTAGAATCCCATACTTCCCAACCCTGAGTTTTGTATATGCAGGAAAATTTCACTTATTTTGCAGGATTTTGCTGTCTTGTGCAGGACAATTTTGATCCACTGCACAGCAGCATTCCTAGGGTAGTCTGGAGAGAATTTACAACAGACGAAAGAGGCTCCCTTTCTGCTTGAGGACACATTATAGCGCTTCCAATCGGGATGCCACTTGCATGGCCTTCTTGGACACCGGTTCTAACCGTTCTGACCCACTGGTACTGGCTCTCATCTGCAGGTAGTAGTTTGTCAGACAGACTTGCTTGTACGTAGTAACGCCTAGGCCACGTGTATAATTTCCGGGACAATATATTTCGATTGTTTCCGGGACAGCAGGACAAAAGGTCAGTTTCCGGGACAGTCCCGGAAATTCCGGGACGGTTGGCAAGTATGGAATCCGCGTGCTTTCGGCAGTCCAGTGGTGCAGCCAGAGGATTACAGTTGGCCGGGCATAAGAAGTTCCATTAGCGACAGTACATTAGCATCCGTATGCTATATGGTACGTACGTAATTTACATGGTTAGGGTTGGGTTAGCTGTCGGGGGGGCACCCCCAGGAAAATCTTTGGTTTTTAGGTATTAGATGTGCGTTTTGGACACTAACTTAGGTCTTGTGGGCCATTCATAGTCTTTTGTCTATTTACCAAGAGATGCAATTCTGAGCCGTACATTAAAACAGTGCAATTCTACAATTCTTGTTCACCTGCACCATCCATACTCATGCTAGAGCATGAACTGACGTTGCGAACTATAGGTACTACTATGGACAATATCGACAGTGGAGTCCGAGTCACATACTTAGCACTCAAGACTGCTTGATTCGATAGGTTCACTTTGTTTGGATACTTCGGTTACTCACATCTGAAGAGATTACCGAACAATAACTCGTTTTAGCTGTGCTAATTGTGCAATTACACAATTGCAAACATACCAATGCTGGCATTACAAACCAAGCCTGTGCGTTACTTCACCTAGTACCTGCCTCAGTCTGGCTGTTGCTGATGTTGATGTATGTGCTTTAAAACACAAGGACGATCTCTCGTTCCCACCACAAGTGGTGCCTGCAGTTATTTCTTGGATCCGTATCCAAGCATGATGTGATGTTGACGTGAATACTACTGTTTGTGAAAGAAATTACTTGCTTGTGTACGTGTTAGATCCTGTGTTGTGTAACCGTGACTCTTTTCCAAGGATACAGGATTTCTGGTAATACCTGCCATGATTGTGCCCCTCGCATACTAACCCTTCCTTTGGAGTTCAAGGCACTGTAATGTGGCTACTACCTCTCATTGCTTGGGACTGACCAGTCATTATGAGTCATAGTTTTAAAATATAATTATGGACCCGGAATCATATAGACCCATTGCGACAGCATCATTTGAAACACGAACCGGTATACCAACATGGCAGCCCATTTTTGGAGACAGCAGCTTCTATGGCAATCTCAGCGAACAATCAAACCTTCTTGCATGTCTTGAATCGAATGAATTCCATTGCTATGTAGGTCACGTAATAAAGGCTCACCAGTGCAGTGATGGAGGGCGTGTTTCAATCGATACTGCATGTTCTGTCAATGTACTATGGTGCACCAAATGGCAGCACAAGCTTTAGTATACGGAAATGCCACGGATAATTGATTAAGTGCAAGTGCAACGGATGTTATATTGTGCAGTATGTAGAGCAGGGGATGAATATCCTTTTGATCATGTGATCAGTTCAATGTACATTCCATGAATGCAGTTTTGCTCTTACAAAGAGTCGTTGCCACTTCTGGTATTACAATACCGCGGTGGTAAGATATTTTAAATGATTACAGCTACTTCCCCCTCCTTCGCCTACATGAATCCGGCACTGGACAGCTCTCTGTGCAGAGTTGCTGCACCCCGATTGCATCCGCTTCAACTGCTGCTTCCTGATTGCATAGATCCACTTCAACTGCTGCTTCCCGATTGCATAGATCCACTTCAACTGCTGCTTCCCGATTGCATCGATCCGCTTCAACTGCTGCTCCCCGATTGTGTCCGCTTCGGCTGCTGCTCCCAGGATTGATAATGTATATATTACAGTGGCACGGAGTGCTACATCACTTATTGATCAGCATGCATGCAAGAAACTTTGCAATCATCTTCTATAATGTGATTCATAGGCTGGTGTTCACTCTCAAGAGAACTGTGATAATACGGTTGTCATAATGATACTTCTGAGCAGTAGTAGTTGCAACACTAGCTACCATCTGGTGAGCAGAAGGGGGTGGAGCATACGGCTGGTTGACGGGATTGACTTGGATGGGTTGGACGTTTCCATTGGTAGATACCGGCCGTGGGGCGGGGTCCTGTTTAAGCTTTTAGCACATAGTTACACTATAATATGCTGTAATTATGTATGTCTGCACCAGATTGCCAGGGTATATTTCTTGCTGGAGGATGTTTTTCCATGCATCTCAATCTTGGTATAGGCAGTGTATGCTTCAACTGTAATTCACCTGGGGTTGTTGAGGTGGGGATCGCACTGCAGCTACTCTCTCATCTCTGGTAGTACTGTGATCCTGTACACAGAATCATATATCAGTATCAATACAGTAATGAATAAGCATATTATTAGTTCCTTACTCTCAGCTCTCTCCGGAGTCGGCTGATCTCAGCGTCCCTCTCTTGAAGTTCAGAATCCCTCTCTCGAAGCTTGGCCTGCAACCACGTGAATGTACAACACTTAATTTGGTACCGACACTTCTTAATTAATAAAACCCGGATATCCATATCAGTACGTCCGCATGTATGATCCGTACCCTCAGTGATTGCAGTTCTGTCTGCTGTCTGTTGACTTCAGCATCTTTCTCCTGGGCTTGATGCTGAAGTTGGTCCCTAGCTGCCTGCAGCCCTCCCCTCTCCTCCTGATAATCCCAGTATGTGCAACATCACTTTCCGTTTTCACATTAAAATGTCCAAATCCTTACCCTCAGTACTTGCAGTTCTCTCCGTTGCCTGTTGGTTTCAGTAGACCTCTCTCGGAGAGCTGTGGCTTGTCGCTGGAGCTGACCTTCCTTCTGTTGGAGCTGGGCGTCCTTCTGTTGTAGTAGTGTGTCCTTAACTTCCATCTCTGTCTGCAGACCTCTCTTGTCCTCCTAACAATGAGGAAGAACAAGACGTGTATAATTAGAATTTACGTTGTAAAAGTGCATGCAATGGCTGTCTTTACATACCCTCAGTGCTTGCAACTCTCTCTGTTGCCTCTCAAGTTCAGTAACTTTCTCCTGCAGCTGGACATCTTTAGCCTCTGTCTCCCTGGCTTGATCCAACTACATAGCAAAAACAAATAACAAGACTTGATCATGTCTTAGGCCATGGTAGCCTCGTTCCCAGGCCGTTTTGGGAGGGAGAAACGGCCTGGCAACTTCAAATTGTATACGGACGTAACGTCACAGCAATTGCATACCTCATTCAAGCAGTGAAGTCCACGTGATACTTCTGATATTTTCACCGACTAAGAACGGTCCTTTCCGGCTCGTGGAAGCAACTGTTTGCACAGGTTCTGCGACGGAAGGCAAGCAGAAGACGAACAAACAAAAGTCGTCGTGCAGAGCACCTACACTAGTGCGATCCAGCGATCAACAATTGTGATGAATGGGCGTGACTGCGACGTTTCAACACATGACGCAATTCGGCTTACTGTTGTCATGTGACAGCGATCTGAAATCTGATTGGGTCTTCCAACTCTCTGGCAGCGGAAGTAACAGTTTGAACTCGTGGAAGTTGCCAGGCCGTTTCTCCCTCCCAAAACGGCCTGGGAACGAGGCTAAGGCCATGGCAGCTCAATGCCTCTGATCTGTGAGCTCACACACATGCAGCCAACCTACCTCCAGCTGCTGCAATTGGTCCTGCAGGTTTCCAATCTCCCTGAGGGCCTTCATCATCCCCACTTTCACCACGTCTACTTTCTTGAGCTGGCTGCCGTATGGCCCCTCAATCTCAGCCCCCACAGCCTCCAGTCGTGGAAGCAGCTCTGCTGCAGAGGGTCGTCGTGATGGGGTGTTGTGAAGACACTGGTGTACCAGCTGCACTAGAGGATGCTGCTCTCCCAGCTGCCCATGTAGGGACAGGATGTAGTCCCTCCGACGCTCCACCTCAGACCGAGCCAAAAGGCGGTCTGGATTCTCAGTGTCTGCATAGTTGTGGGGAAGGAGAGATCCAGGGAACACCTGCATAGGGAAAGGGTACACTGATACAAGTCATGTGTAAAAGTGCTGAATTCATGAGAAGTTATGTACGATAATTGATGAATATTATTAGTTGTAAATACCCACCACCATCCAATTGCCTATTAAGGAATGTCAGTACTACTTGTGGTATTTCTACTGCTATCACTGACAACATCTCACACACAAACAGTCCACCTGCTGTTTATCCACCCCTTTCTGACCTGTGTGAGTGTGAAGAGGGTGAGATGACCAAATGAAAAAATATCCAGTCGGGACCGTATTGTGAGTGCTCATCAAATGCCTCTGGTGGCATGTATGCCATTGTTCCTGGCAGACGTGTGAGAGTTCTTGCAAGCTGGCCCGGCTGCAGGTTTACGATGCGAGCATTGCCGAGATCACTGACCTTGGCTACAAGTGACGAGGTCAATAAAACATTTCGGGCTGAGAGGTCCCGATGCACAACAGGTGGGTTATGGGTATGGAGATAGAGCAGCCCCTGCACTACGTCCACCAGCAGGGATCGCTTGAGGGTGAGAGGGAGGCCGGGGGTACTCTCCAGCAGATCGTCCAGGCTGCTGTCCAGCCTCTCCATCACCAGCACTGGCATTGTGGATCCTTCTAGGAAACATAGCCCCAGGAACTGCACCACATGAGGGTGCCGCATCTCCGCCATCACCTGCAGTGGTTCCAAGTTCTCCACTGAAAGGATACACCTGGCTGATTTCCTAACAATGACACCACACAATTATAATGTTATTGGTCCAGCTGGAAGTAGAGGCCAGAGCTTAATCAGCATAAGTGCCCATTTCCAGCCAGACCAATATACAGTCAGTACAAAATCACCATCACAACAGACTACACAACAGTGTAAGTCGGAATTTTCATATGCCTTTCCCAAGTGCTGTGTGGATATTGGTCCGGCAGAAAGTACTACGTATAGGCAATAGAGCGTTTTCATGTGACGTCAATGAAAACGCTCTATGGACACGCATGCACATTCAGAACTGGTCCTGGCCTGAAACTTACCCCCAACCATTGCCCTACTTCCTGTTAGACCAACAACCACTTCTTTTATTAATTCCCTACCAGGAGCAAGTCATCCCATGTCCCACTAGTGGCATATACCAGGACACGGCATGGCCCTTTAGCTGGTTGATTTTGAAGGTCCCAGAAAATGTTAAACCTAGCTAGCTACAGTAGCGGAGGAGGCATCACCTGGCACTCCCGGAGGTACTTCCGGGTGATGTTTGTCACACCGGCGTTCCCCTGCTCCACGAGCGCATCGTGCAGACGCTTGCCCGCGCACACAAGACCGTTCACTTCCACCTCCTCAACGCTGCCGTAGGAGCCCACACCTAGCTGCTTTCCCGTGGGACGCACTTCAGGAAGCACAAACCGCTGCAGTTCAGGGCTACCTTGGAAAGCCTGCCGTCTGCCTGCCATCTCGGCTAAACGGTCGAAAAACGAGTGGTAGTCTCACAGGCCAGCTAGCTAGCCTCTTTTTCCAAGTAGAGGGGCGCGGTCCTGGCCTGCGCATGCGCTGCGAGACTAGTGGAGTGGGTGTATAGGACTGGTACAGCGTTTTGCTACGACCTTGCAAAATTGGAAATCTCAGACCGATCGCTGCGCATGCGTGCGCGTTCACAATATTTTGAATCCGAGTACAGTGCTAGTGGAGGTAGCTAGCTCCGGCATGGCGTCGTGTGAGCCTCACAGGACCAAGGCGTACAGCGATGACCTTCGCTGGCGAATGGTCTGGCAGAAGGAGGTTTTGGATTATACCTACAAGAACATCAGCTTGAACCTTAACGTGGACCTCAGCACCGTTTGGCGAGTTGTGAAGCTCTTCAGAGAAACAGGGAGTGTAAGCAAGAAAGTATATCCCCGTGAGAGGGCTTTTCGCAAACTGACTGCTCCCCTTGAGCTGACAATTATTCATTTGGTCCTCAGCCGCCCTGGTATCTATCTGAGGGAGATTCAGGAGGAACTGTGTGAAACCATGGGAGCTGAAATTAGTCCTTCAGCTATATGCAGGTTCCTGCACAAAGTTGGCTTCAGCAGACAAAGGATGAAGCTGGTGGCTCTACAAAGAGACAAAGAAATCAGAGCTCAGTTCGTGTCAGATGTTTCAATTTATGAACCAGATATGCTGATATTTTTAGATGAGACTGGGGCTGACAGACGTGACAGCCTCAGAAAGTATGGCTACAGTCTCAGGGGAAGACCAGTCCACTCACAAAAACTCCTGGTTCGAGGAGATCGCATTTCGGCAATAGCATTTATGTCAGTTAATGGTTTCCTTGACTGCCATACTGTAAGGGGAACTGTCAATACCGAAGTATTCTTAGAGTTTGTGGCTAAAACATTGCTTCCTCACCTCATGCCATTTGATGGAAGAAACCCACACAGTGTGGTCATCATGGATAATTGTATCATTCACCATGGCGAGGAAGTTGTACAAATGATTCAAGAGGTGGGAGCACTTGTACACTTCCTCCCACCTTATTCCCCAGATTATGATCCCATCGAAGAGGCTTTCTCAAAAGTGAAGTCAGAGCTGAAAGCCATGGAAAGGGAAGGCCAAGTAACAGACCTTGAAACACTTTTGCTGGCAGCTTTTTCATCTATTTCTCCCCAAGATTGTCAGCAATGGATCAAACATCCTGGAATCTATAACTATAATATTTAGCATGCATAATATTATTACTCTTTGAAATGAAATCATCATGGATATACATGAATCAGTGATACAGGATTGCCCAGAGAAAACTATCTAGTGGCTGCTGCAAACTGTATATAAAGGCGCAGCATGTATGCAGGCATGTATGTGCAAAAAGGTACTGCCTACTCTGTAAAGGTTCAGCATGTATATGTACAAAAAAAGGTACTGCCCACTCTGAGCATGTACGTATGTGCAAAAAAAGGTACTGCCTACTCTGTAAAGCTTCAGCATATATGTACAAAAAGGGTACTGCCCACTCTGAGCATGTATGTTCAAAAAAGGTACTGCCCACTCTGTTTTTTATTATTTTATTTTTTCCTTTTTTCTTTTTTTTCTTTTTTATTTTCCACTATTGCCCACTCTGTAAAGGCTCAGCATGTATGTACAAAAAAGGTACTGCCCACTCTGAGCATGTATGCTGCCCACTCTGTTTTTTTTTCATTTTTTTTTCATTTTTTTTCATTTTTTTTCATTTTTTTCCATTTTTTTTCTTTTTTATTTTCCACTATTGCCCACTCTGTAAAGGCTCAGCATGTATGTACAAAAAAGGTACTGCCCACTCTGAGCATGTATGCTGCCCACTCTGTTTTTTTTCATTTTGTTTCTTTTTTTTTCTTTTTTTTTCTTTTTTATTTTCTACTATTGCCCACTCTGTAAAGGCTCAGCATGTATGTACAAAAAAGGTACTGCCCACTCTGAGCATGTATGCTGCCCACTCTGTTTTTTTTTTTTTTTTTTTTTTTTTTTTTTTTTTTTCTTTTTTTTTTTCTTTTTTTTTTTCCACTATTGCCCACTCTGCAAAGGCTCAGCCAATGTTGCGCAGTGTATCGAGGATGATTCTCTTTTGCTCCAGAAACTCTTGCTCCGAAATTATTCGGTCCTCCATCAGGTTCTGCAGAAAACGTAGTTGCTGAAGATTTTTCATCCGAATATCAGCGGCCTTGCCAGGTGAAATCCCTACAGATGGGGTTGGAGGAAGAGAAGAGATTGGTGTAGGTGACTGCACTGGAGTCCCACCAAAAGCCTTTGCAAATGCTGTGGCTGCCCCAGCCAGTGCATCGGACAGTGTATCTTGTTTCTGACGTTTGGGGACTACCCCTGTTATCATAGGTACTTTGGGAGGATCCTCCTTGTCATCATGAGTTCCTGCCGTGATCATCCTCGCCCACAAACGCAACTGAGGGCCCGAGTACAAACTTCCATGTTTCTCTTGTAATTCACGGTAGATAGAATCTAAATCCTCTTCCCTACTATGTTTTGCTCTTACTGCACTTTCTAACTTACGATTCTTCCTCTTTGCTGTCTCTTCGTCACTGTTCTTATCGACAGTTTCCTCCTTTCCATCACACCACAGGAAGACTTCACCATCCTCATACAACTGATATAGCTTATTCAAATCCTCGGAAGTTACAAGCCAACGTTTCATTTGGTGGCGACCCTCGAAGTACCCAACACTGAAATCACTGTCTTCTTCGGGTAAAACATCATTTAACTCTGCGCACAACACACTACGCACCTCATGCACTGATTTGAACTTCCCAGAGAAGTGGTGCAACTGTCGCACAACAAACTTGCTTCGCTTGACAGGATTAATAACCTTGACTTTGTAGGCAAATTTCGGCTGTTGTTCTGCCACCTGAAACAAGATCAGACAATAACATAATATTTAATAACACATGTACGACCCGACTACACACATAAACATAGCATCAGTGAGCTGTCTGGGGGCTGGGTATTTCGAACGTAGGATGGGGGGGTGAGCCTCTGAGTGTTAGTATGGCTATACAGTCATTATCAATTAGCTATTTCAATATATCTAGCTAGCAAGCTATGTAGCTAGTTGCCAGCATGGAACATACAGAACGACAGAATCAGGTTCCTACCAGAGCACGTGGAGTATTAGTTTCCCCATGATACACCAGGGCCCGCTGAGCACCCCGCGGACGCTGGTTGCTGCTGGGCACAGGCTGGGCGCCAACGTTAGTGTTTCTAAGTGCCGCGACCACTCGAGGATCATTAGCCGACAAAATCTGAATCCCAACTCGAGTCCCAGCTACGTTGAGCACAGGCTGTACAGGTTGGGCACCACCAGAATTCGTGCAATCAGCCGCCATCATGTTTCCGTCCCTCATGTACGCTACGCATGCGCAGTCTCGTTTTGTGGTTTTGGACTTTCCAATTTTGCAAGATCATCGCTAAACGCTGTAGCCTCGTTCCCAGGCCTTCCACACCTCCAGCTTTTGATCGCTTCCATGATCCAGTATGCAAAAACGGAGGGGGAATTTTGCATACTGGAAGCGATCAAAAGCTGGAGGTGTGGAAGGCCTGGGAACGAGGCTATAGGGCTGGTATAATTGGAGAAATTAATTTCTCTACACAAGTCAATCCCACATGTAAAGAATTTCACTTGTACTCTCAACTAAATAGAAGCTATCCCAAAATCGATGAAGCAGGAACATGTTATCAGGTTACCCAGCTCATGGGGCTGTTAGTAGTGATTATAATAATTATAGTAACTGTTATGATGTCACCACGGTTAGAGATACAATTGTTAACTCTTTACCAACCAATGACTGCAAAAGCCGTCATGAGCTCCCATAAGCCCATAAGAATTTATATGGGGAATTTAATACTAGGCGTTATACTTTAATACAGGGTTTGCTTCCCTAAGCTGTTTCTTATGGTTGGTATATGAAGAGTTAAGAGTCACAATGTAGTGAGTGACAATGGAGGGCTTCTAGGAATCTCCATTCAAACTAGTGTTACAAGTACATGGCTCCTCCATGCAGTACACCATCCTTCTGTCCTCACTTTAATTCCCATCCCTTCGGCTACGTTGCATGTCCCTTCATTCACTGAGCCAGAGCAGAATGAGATGAAGGACCTCCATGATCAGCTGACTGAGACCACAGCTCTTGTGAAGATGCTGTCACATCAGCTGGGGGATCTCAGAGATTAGGTAAGACAGCCTTAATGTCAATGTGTCCATAACATGGGACGGGGGGCGGGGGTAGCTAACACCTCCACTCCATGCAGAATCTTGGACTCATGAGTGACCTCAGTTGTTCTATTTCTTGTTGTCTCTCCCAGATGATTGAGCAGCGAAAGCTCTGTCAACGCAAGACTCTCCAGCCACGAGTGGGACAGGGACAGTACCCCAATAACATGATGACCCTATGATATCATAACATGGTCACATGACCATCAAATGACTGTCATGTGACTCAAATTAGCTGCAAGCTGTAGTTTGCAATCAATAATTAGTTAATAAAAAAGGCATTATTTTTGTACAAACAATCTGAAAAGAATGAAAAATGTTATTAATTACAAGCGTTCCTCAAGTGTTAAAACATGTTCCCGTGTCAGTTACAGTGTTCTGGGAATGAGGCAAAGTCACAACGCAGCTGCATCGACTCGGCTAGTTCGTTTTCCATTGCTATCACGTCCTCCTGCAACCAGGATCTCACCGCTGGGTAGCAGTGTACAGGAACAAGATGATCGTGCAGAAGGTAAGTTGCCAACCTTCTTCCAATTGTTCGTAGCAGGCTGGTAGACATGGACGGCTGTGCTGCGATCATTGCCATGGAGACCCCCAATGGCTACTACTGATTCATGTACAGCGATTGCTGCAGAGTACTTCAGTGGAGGTGCACAGAGGGTACGCCATTGCACTGATGTGTTGGTGGCGGCGGATTGAACACTGCTCTGTGTTAGGTCAAGGAGGGACACAACGAGTGTGTCCGTGGTCAGCGACCCCCCCATCAGGAACAACTCATGTTTAACAATAGCTGATGTCATGTTGTAGCATTTCACGGGGAGTGGTGAGGTAGACAGCCATTGGCGAGATGTAGTATCGAGGACCTCAACTGTGGCTAGGTCAGCACCATACAGAGATTTCTTCCCACCTGCCACCACCAGCCATCTGTCATAAGTAGCAATGGCTGGACTGTGACGTGGTGTGGGCATGGGGGGGTAGGGGTGTTTCCTCCCCCCGGATAGCCACTTCTTATCCCATACTGCAATCTGATTGGTCGACTGATGAGTGGATGTGTTGTACCCACCGACTAGCGCAAGCCTGTTGGTGAGTACTGCCATTGCGAAGCGCACATACTCGTACCGTGGTAGTGGTATCCACTGGTCAGTTGGTGGGTGATACTGGTAGACAGTGTGTGTATCACTAGAGAGTGAGACTGTGTATCCTCCTCCAACAAACACGTCCTCACCAAGTCTCACTGACTGTAGCTCCGCCATTCCACACGGCATGTCCCTGCACCGTCTCCACTTCAATGTCAGAGGTAGTTGTAGCCCACTGGGGGAACGTGCCTGGGAACATATGAAAGTGTACCATTGATGCAGCTGAACTGGAATATGTTTACACTGCGGTTTCTTGTAAAGAGTTAGAGACTCAGTGTAAAACGTTGCCAATGAGTACAATGTACAATAACCTTTTCTGCAGGGTGCAATGTATACAGTACTATACACACGATTGTGCGGCTTTGAGCTATTTGAGAGCAGAAAGACAGTTGTCTTTTTGTGATGGAAAATGTTTCAGTCCAGTGCTGTGTCGACTGACAATAGTAGACTACTTGCAGAAAATTTGACATTGTTCACATGTCGACATCTGTGATGTTTTCACAATCACAAAAATGAATATTGTTATGTGTAGTGACTTCATCCAGCTAGTTTATTGCTCCATAATTTATAGGTTTGCTAGCATTTAGGTAATTGTTTCACCACTTCCTCAAACAATGACTTTAGGCAAACTCACATAGGTGAGGCATTGAAACAAAATTGCAGTTATACACATGGAGCTATTCAACTAGCTGGGAAATGTGAAGTAAAAGTTTCTCAGACTCACCGTAAAGAAGCTCCCAGGAAATTCTCAAACTTAAAGCTAACAGTAGACTGCTAAACAGCTCAGCTAGAGCTCCCCAAACTAGAAATTTTGAACTAAAATGAATGATACCTGTAATGTCACAGAACAGAACGGACTGGAACTGACCGCAGAACACTCATTTAACGGAATGGAATGGATGGTAAATGTATGAAAATACAGCTGTCTACTGGTCTCCGAGGCAATCCAGGATCTTAACCAGTAAAGGCCAATGCAGGAGAAAGTTACAAGCCAAGAAATATTTGCTCAAAGGTAAGAGTAAGGTATGACGATGTGAGCACAGAGGATCCTACAGAAATAACTACATGGACCCATTCAGGACATTTACAGTTTACTCAGTGTGCAGCCATTAGGAAGTAATAATAATAGCATGGTTTGCTGTGGTATTTGGGATTAATAGTACGAGTAATGCAGGAATTTCATATCAGTTAAAGCAAGAAACATATTGTGAATGCTTTTGGCTCATGGATCGATGTTGCTATAGATGTTGAACTCCAGGAAAGAGACACGATCATTTTAAAACCTATAAAGTCACTGGATACATTGAACTGCATATGCTTGATGATTCTAGTGGCCACTAGCTGGATCAATTTTTGGTTCACTAAACTAGATTTACACCATCAAACTGAGCATGCATGTCATTAATTCTAAATGCTGGAGGTACACTGGCTTTGTTTGGCAGTAAGCTACTGAATTCTTGTCATAGTACAGAAACGATCACAGAAGGTGTAAAATTCAGCACGTTTATAGTTATACTTCAACAGTGCCTACATCATTCAAGCCGTCTCACTGCCGGACCAACCGAAAATTAGCTACTTCATACGAGCGTGTACTGCTCTCATAATAATCATAAGGCTTGGAGATTAACTAACCTCAGACTCCTTAGTCTTGACCCTGGTAGTTACACTTGTAGGTGTGTCTGGTGAAGTATCAGCTGCACAACATAAAACAGAAAGCAAAGTGTGGGAGTACAACAATGTATTTTCTGTCGTATAGAGAAACTCCTATTGGTACAGTACATGCGGGTTGGTGGCAGAAAATGTTGTTTCCTAGAGACATGCAGGCACGCAAGATTGGTCCTGAATTGCAAAGTGTTATATTATTAGTTGCTTGCTTCCTTACCGCAGTATGCTAGATACAGTGTATTTTAAGCTACAGTATAGGGGGTCACAATCATGTGTTGTGTGTATGCGAGAATGCCAGGTGGTTCATCTATGAAACAAACACGTGTATGTGCTAGCTATATAGAAAAGTCCACATTGCTGCTTACCTAGATGTTTGTGAAGCTGTACTTCAGATTTCTGCTTAGCCTCCGCCTCTTGAACTGCAGTTTCCCTCTCCAACACTGCCTGCTGCTTATTGCGCTCTGTTTCGTTCAACCTCTGCCTAAGCTCAGCAATTTCAGTTGTTAGTGTGAGCTGTTGTGTAGTGCTGGTAACTTTCTGGCATGACTGGAGTTCACTCTGAAGTTGTGCTGCTGTAGTTTCCTTTCCGTGGAGGGACTGTAACAGAGCTTCAACCTCTGCAGTGAGATTTCTGATACGTAGGTCACGAGTTTCAATCTGTTGTGACTTATACTCCAACTCATCTTTAGTCATGATCAGTTGTTGCTATAAAGGAAACAATATGACAAAAATTATGCAATGGCATACATCATTCTAAGAGCTTTCTGGTACCTTCATTGCTTCTCGATCTGATGTTAGGATGTAGACACGCCTGCTGATTTCTTCTTTCTCAGAATTATAGGATCTGGTCAATTCTTGCTTCTCTTCCTGCAACGTTTTCACAGCTTCATGGATTACTTTCAGTTCCTCTTGAACTTTGGACAATTTCTCTTGCAGTGCTTTGGCTTCTTGTTGAGTGCATTGAAGATGATGTTCCTTCTGATTCAGTTCTTCCTTTAATATTTTGATTTCTCTTTTTTTGTCATCAATCATCTCTTGAAGGAGTTGACATTTCTCTTCATCATGGACCTTTTGCATTTCAGATAGCAATACACAATCTCTCTCATTGCACTGCAACTTCGTATCGGTGCTGTCCCTATCTTGGGAACGTTTCTCCACTTGCTCGCTGAGTTCAGTCAGCTTATTCATGATGCTGGTTGCGTCCTCACTCAAAGGTAGTTGCGAATCTCTTGATAACTTTAAAAGCTGCTCAATCTCAGCTAGTCTTGCACCCATTTGTTGAAGGTCATCTCCATGACGACAGACCTCAGCAATCAACTGTGGCACTGCATCCTATAGCAAGCAGTGATCAGCAATAAAACTACCACTACAGTCCATGTGTATTATTAATTCTCACTTCATTCTGTCCTACAGCATCTATCAATTTCTCCAATGGAGTATTGTCAACACGGTCTGGAAGGGACACTTCTGTACAGAAAATGGGAAGGATGGCATTCACAGTATTATGAGCAAGTAGCTGGTAAGTTAACTACAGCCATACCATATTTTGCAGCAAGCTGACCAGCCAGTTTCACTCTCCCTATTCCCACTAACGCCTTGACCACAACAGACCAGGTCGGGGTCACATGACTCCACCACTGAATCAATGTATGGCTACGGCGCTCTTTGGTGTTGTCGTAGTCAGCTTTGACTGTAGCTAGTGTCGATAAGTCAACTCCCAGGTAGACGCCCAAGAGATACCACTGAGAGACCGTACTCATCTCGTTCATCAGATCACGCAGGTCTGTAATTCTACCTGCAACATGCAATCAGGGGGAGGAGTTGAAGATTATATCATCCTATAGGGTGACTGTACATCTGAAGGTATGAGCATTTGTGGTGCTGTTTGTAATAGATGGACAAGCTCACCAATAATGTGATCAACATGTGCTGATTGTACTGCACCAGCACAGTTCGTGACTGTGCATCGATACAGCCCTTCACTGCAAGATTTGCTACTAGAGAATGTCAGTGTGGGCGTGTCTGTACCCTGAACCGAGCCACCACTGGAAAGGTTCTTCCACTCCTCTCTCCCATCCTCCTTCCCAGTAGGCTTCCACTGCCACTGGAAGCTCAGAGGCTTTGTCCCAGTTGCATGAACAGTGAACGATACTGGCTTGCCAGGAACGGTATCCTTTAACTCTTCTGGATGGGATGTGATCTTTGGAGGTTCAGCTAGAGAATATAAATTGTACAACTGTAGCAGTATATATACATGTGAAAGATACATAAATCCTACTGTGTACCATGTACAGTATTCTTTCAATAGTTGCTAAGAAAAAAACTATCCTATTCAGACCATGGTCAATCCTGCATTCTTAGCTAGATGGATGACATAGCTGTGACTGTTGTATGCAAGTGATAATATGATACAGAGGTAACGGGTAACATTACGGAGATATATTTATCTCAACTTTTGCTCTCAACGTCTGCACTCAGGGAAAAATGGTGCATTAGTGCAGCAGTGGTTTACATAGAAAAAGCAGGACAGGATTCTTGATGACTGAATTTTGCCCAATAGTGTACACTTGTACCTTCTTCGCAATGAGTATTATAATGTCTGCATGATTTATCAGTGAAAGCAGTCATACATGTGTATTCACTCCCACACAGCAACTTTGTTATTGTTGTGCTGCAAAATATCCATCCTCAAAGCTTTGAAATGTGACAGTTAGTGAACTGAGCCCATGCAGCCAGCTTCACAGTGGAGATAGCAATGTTTTCACTCGTACATTGTGATCTTTCTGTAGCTAGCTACAGAACGTTGCAACTTCCACACAGATTTACAACAATTCATGACTGGTGCTCTGGCAATAATAGTTTCTATGGAGAAGAAACCTTTGAGAGCCAGAGGGTGACAGCTACATGTAGTTGGATCTGGGTGCTACCAACCATCATGCAAAGCTTTTCTTGCTCCAAAGTATACAAAATGTGGAGATAACTGTGTCTACTCACTAACTAGTGAAGTATAGCTAGTTGCATGCTATTGTATGAACTACTAGCTACTTTGTCAACATACATGTACTACCATGCTCATCCACATACGCATAAAATTTTAACTCACCAACAGTGAGTGTTGCGGAATCTGAGGTTTCACTACCAGCACAGTTGCTGACAGTGCAGTGGTAGGCTCCTGCATTCGAATTTTGTGCTCTAGGAATGGTTAGTGTGGAGCTGTCTGCTCCTGGAAACCTCTCCACTTCACAGACCACTTGCCACCCCTCACTCCCACCTCTTGGCTTGTGCTGCCATTCATAGTTCAGAGGTTCTGTTCCCTCGGCTTGGATGGTCAATGTAACAGGTTGGTCTGGAACAACATCCTTTAACCCTTTTGGGTGAGCAGTAACTCTCGGAGGATCAGCTGCAAGGAGGGATAGAAAGTAGAATGCTGCTTGAATGAATTACAAATGATATAGCTATGATTGTGAATTCTTACCGACACTAAGGTTTGCTTCAGTTGAAACCTGAATGCCAGCACAATTGCTGATAATACATTG
The DNA here is from genome assembly GCA_963931865.1 of Axinella damicornis. Lineage (NCBI taxonomy): Eukaryota > Metazoa > Porifera > Demospongiae > Axinellida > Axinellidae > Axinella > Axinella damicornis. The sequence goes on along the minus strand of OZ007518.1, from coordinate 9,029,488 downwards.
GTAGCTCCCTTCATTCAACTTCTGAACACTGGGGATTCTTAATGTGGTGCCATTGGAGCATTCGCTGTCACACAGCTGCCATTCCTCCTTTCTCCTCAGTTCATCTCCAGCTGGCTTCCACCGCCATTGGTAGTTCATAGGCTCTGTACCAGTGACATGGACAGTGAGCATAACGGTTTGGCCTGGAACAGCATCCTTTAACGCCATTGGATGCATGGTCGTGACTCGGGGAGGATCAGCTGCATGTAGAAATAAAAACAGAATGCTGCTGGGATGCTCTATACAAAGACAACTGCATGCATTTTTACCAATGCTAAGTTTTGCTGCTTCGGAAATCTGGCTACCAGCACAGTTGCTGATAACACATTGGTAGCTTCCTTCATTCAACTTCTGAACACTGGGGATTGTTAATGTAGTGCCATCGGACCACTCCATGTCACACAGATGCCACTCCTCACTCCCCCCCTCCTCTCCCGCTGGCTTCCACCGCCATTGGTAGTTGAGTGGCTGTGTACCAGTGACATGGACAGTGAACGTAATGGGTTGGCCTGGAACAGCATCCTTTAACCCTTTTGGATGAGCGGTAACCCGGGGAGGATATCGATCAGCTGTTGACAGAAATAGAAGGAAGAATGCTGCTGAGATGCTTCAATTTGCTGCAGTAGAAATCATATTGCTTGCATGTCCGGCAAACCAACACATATACATAAATTCTGATAACCAGTAAATAACTACAGACTTCACAGGGGAGCATGTGTCCTTGCTACACATTTACCATGTGCCCTTTGTCCCCCACTCCATCCCCTTGTCCTCCCAATCCTGTCTTCTGCCTCCAATAATTATCGTCTTCATAGCTGGAGGTTTATGCAGAGGAGGTTCGACAGGAAGCCGGACTGGATGTAATTTGAAGACAGGCTAATGCTGTGTGATTGTATTCCTTTCATGTTTGAACTTTGCACTGGGCTAAGCAAGACCATGCTTATCTTTACCTATGCTTGTACCTCAGGGGTAATTACAGTGCATTGATTGTTAACTTGCTAGCATATTGAATTGATCGCTATGATGAAAGCTAGCGGTGAAAGAGCCTCTGGTTTGATCTCCATTAGGATTGTATAGGCTCGTGATGATTTTATTCATGACCTTTTGACCCTGTCAGACCTCTGCCAGGTATGTGTGTATGAAATCCACACATTCAATTCTACAACGTCACATGTAACATACCCAATCCAAAACCTTAGCTACATCCTTACAGCTGCATGCAGTTAGTAATTCAACAACAGAGGGAACCAGGTTATCAGAAAAACTTTTTATAACCATGCACAAACTCATACAAGTAATTAGAACTCAATCCGACATTCATTGGAACACAGAGTGAATATTCATACACTTCACTTATGTAACTTATTGTAAGACTGTAGTGCAATTAAGTGTCTGCAAATTGCAACAATTAATTCAAACAAATGATAACGAACAGATGCTGGAACATCGTATTCCTTAAGGTCTAGTCCTTCTGCTACTAGCCTGGTATGAAGCATTCGTGCGTTGAGAGCTGAGTTGGAGGAGATTTCTCACAGCTAGTCCACGGTCATGCCATTGAGGGTGGTTGCTGTTGAAGCATTGGTACAAACAACTTGCAGGCTGCTGAGGGTCTATAGTCAACATCTCGACCACAAGTGGAAAAGATTGCCTCAGGCTGCTGTGAAATCCTCTGGCGATTGTCGGGTTTACCACAATTACGGCTAATGAGGGTCTGTAGATGGTACAGCCTGTAGCTATATAGGTCCCCCAGGACTCACATCTTCTCTGACAGAAGCAGTGTGCATACACTAGTGGTTCTCAGCACATAACACAAACACCTCATTATTTTGGTAGCCATAGATGGCATGGTGGGACTCAGACCTGCAGATCAAGCTAGTGTATTAACCACTAGACTGCCAGTCACCTCACAAGATGGTATTTTAAATGCATGCATGTTGAGAGCGCAGTTGGGGTTTAATAAGACAAATCATTTGCGTGACGTAAAGGCAAGTGCATAATAATTGTTGCCACCAGTCACAAGCATTAAATATTTAACGTATGCAGTGTTTATTGGCCTTTCCTGCAGAATATAATGATGTCATTGTGTCGTATGGCTTTCACAATGGAACTGGAAATGGAACTGGAATTATCTATACTCTGGACAACATGCCCCCCCCCCCCCCCCCCCCCCCCCCCCCCCGACGCCTTAATAGATCTATAGTCTCGTGCCCAGACCACACCTGGGCACAAGACTAATAGAGCTAGTGGAGTTCACCCACTCCAATCACCTGAAACATACCCACTTCCTGGTAGAGGGATCCAAAATCAAACAGTTCGCTGTTCTTCCAGTGGGCTGCAAAGGTGGAGGAGTTCCCTGTGTTTAGGAGTTGGAGGTCTGCTCCCTTCGTTTTTTGTCGATTAGGGGAAACGAGAAACAGCTCTGGATGGATCTCAACAACCAAGTTGCGGGATGAATCTGATTCCAAAAGTGCGGTCAAAAGTGCCACCTGCATAGCGTATTTGATCCTCTCCATCTCATGGAGAAACTTTGTCAGACACGACTCAGAGCTGAAGACAACATGAAAAAGTGGGGATTGCTCATAATAGAATGTATCCATATGGTAGACCCCAAACTTGTGCAAAATAGGTGAGATGGTGTTTGTGATCAACCATAGTTTTGCGCTAACGGTAGTTCCATAAACGAGGGTCGGTTCCTCATAACTGCCTGCCTTGACGGACTTGATTCGCGTGTTCTCTCCATTCACCGTCACCTTCGTTTTCAGGAGAAAGAAGTCGTTATGATAGCTGGTGTGGATGTTGAAGTCTGGATCGACCTCGATGTCAACCACACGCTCCATCGCCATTCGAAAACGGTTTTCAGCAGTAAGTTACTTAGGAGGGACGAGACGTTAAATTGCAAGCTCAGCTTCTGCTGCAGCCCCTCCCACCTAAAATGCTGGTAGTACCGGATATGTTCAAGTGCTCTAATTACTCGTACGAAATTGTTTACATTCTTTGGAAATTCCCAGACAGTAATCTGCAGCCTGACGACGTTGCAGGCTGGAGATTCTTTTTATCTGTCTAGCGACGACGAAGTGGATAACGGCGATGGATTTGATTTTGGCGGGGACTCGAGTACCTTGGGGAGGCCAGAGCTGTGTAGCAGGGAGGGTCAGGTGCAGAAAAAGGCGCCACGTGTAAATCACAGTGAGACTGGAATTCCAGGTGGCTCTTCTTGCCCTGAAGCCCCACAAAGAAGCGGGAGAAATTCAAATGCTACCCTCTCCCTTGAGGACTTTGAACAGAAGTACTTAGACAGGAGACATAACTCTCAGAATAGGCACAAATCCTCCCCATTGTCGAGTAGACGTTCTCGTTCAAGCTCAAGTACTCGACCACATCATGTGACCCTGGTGGAGAGGTTGCAACATGCTGTTTGTGGGGGCGTGTTGTGGTTGGAGCACACAAGCAAGTTGAAGGTGGTCTTAGTGGGGTGTGTTTTGGGCCTGGTGTGTGCAGTGGTGTGGGGGGAGCTCCAATTAGGAATGCCGTCCAAAGGTGAGTCGATGTGGTTTACGTAGACGATTGTTGAGAACACATATATTGATGGTAAGTATGGCTGATTCATGTGACTGCATGTAGCAGTCACATGAATCTGCCCAGGGAGACCAGCCCCAGGCTGATGGGACCTATACCTGTCAAAAATTACCTATCCTATCCTCTATCCTATGTGATACTAGTGAATCTATTATTTGCCGCTACTAATTTTAATGAATTGGGCGGTTAGCAGGTGGATGTTAATTTTCAGACTGATGGCAGCTGTTGTATTATACTTTCTTGGAATTCGTTCAAGGGCCTAGGGGCAATCCACTGCTCAATCTGCTGGTAAGCTTATTCTCGTGAAGCCAGACTCCCATTCCCATTGAGAGTCTGGCTATGTGAGGTTACGGTGGGCTAGTGCGATACATGTAGGTGGGACAAACTCACTTTTCAGAATGTCTCAGGTCTTGCTCTCACCTTGTGGATAGACACTGGTTCGTACAGCTACGTGTAGCCTCATTCCCAGCCGGCTAGCTTGCGGCTCGCTCCATTTAATGCACATGTGTGTGACGTCATAATTGCCGAGCGCCTTAGCGCGAGGCAACTAATCGTGCAGCGTAGTCAAGTCGCGTCTGTATATACGTATATATATATATATATCCGTCACAGTTTCAGTGGCCCCCTCCGTCAGTTTAAGTGGCCCCCTAGGTAGGGGGCAGTTTCCGTGTGGTCTCGGCGGTAGAGCATCATCCTGTAACGTGAAGGTCGTGAGTTCGACCCTCACACGGACAACTCTTTTTTTTTTTTTTTTGGTGGCGGTTTGTACGCCGCGTGCAGTTTCTGTAGGGGCGGTTTCTGGAGGCGCGGTTTCGATAAGCCATGTGCGTACGTGCTAAACACAGGTACAGAGAAGCGAACTATACAGGGAGCGTTAGCGACGGCGATAACACTGCCTCCGAAGACAATAAGGCAAAGGAGAAAGAGTCTAACAAAGTGAGGAAGAAGCGATGCATACAAGGAGAGTTTAGCGGAGACAGGTACGACTAACGTTTAGTCTAGGCCACGGTACATGTACAGTGTACACAGAGTTTCGTCCATGATATTTTTTCATGACTACTATGCCTTCGAATTACACTATAGTGCGGAGCTGCAGCAGTCTACAACTCGGAATACTTCGCTCAACTCAGACAACTCACACAACTTCGAACTAAACTTCGAACGCTGAACCGCCTGCTTTTACTTCCACAGGAAACCACGCCTACCACTGTGAGCTACATGTAGCTAGGCGCGAGGCACAGACACTGCGCATGCGTATTCCTAGTAATATGCTGTTGTTTGCAGGTTGAATTTGCTAAGATTTGTACCCCCAAATACTAGTGACCTTAAGGTTACGGGTTACAGTTTGCTATTGTGCATGCGCGGTGCGCGCTTGCAACAGTGAAATGTGTGCGCGACTTTGGCGTCAATTTTTTTATCGCTGAAGTAACATCTAACCGTATATTAGACTGGACTTCAATTCTACAAAGAAAGGGGCAGGGCGGCTCGAAATGTTTTACCGAGATAAACATCCTGTTCATGATATACTGGGCATTCTACTTGCCTGATCAGGCGAAAAGCGAGTGGCTGTGTGGTATGAACGACCGTCCCTAGTTTTTCCAACGGCAGCGAAGCAAACTCACTCCGAGCCGCCCTCCAGTCAGTTGAAAACTTCCCGTGGATGCTGCCAAGCTGGCCTGTTAGCCCTTTCTGATTGCAAAATCTGACGCCAAAAATCGCCAACTCGACCTTGAACTTTGATGCCACTGCCTACGTTGGCATGTTGTACTCAGGCGCTAAGATCATACCAGCTAGAAGGTACTCATATTGCTGTTATACGTCGTTTTTGTTGCGTGTCTCTAGCTAGTTCCTGCGCGGAGGTAACTTGTACGTTATGTATATTTAATGAACACACGGTATCCCGTAACCTTAATATTGAGCGACTCTATGGTATTGTGCAAGCATTACCGTTCTAGCAACTGGGGATGAGGTACTACCTGTACGTCGCCCTATACCGCCCCCGCAGCGTTTCATGCTGAAACATAGCCTGCCCTGACCTAACCCTTACCCTCATGTGATACAGGTGGAAGAATTGTGCGATAGTTCCCAGGTGTAAATTAATTTCACAGGTGCAGTTGTTGGTGTCTGTGAAGGACATTGAGAACTACAAGAAGATTCGGAAGAACCTCGAGAAGTTAAAGTTACTGGTGGAGGAGGCAGAGCTGTGGGTGCAGAAGCTTCCTCGCAGCAACGAGAGAAGGGTGGGAGGAGGAGAAGAGCGGAAGGTGTGATGGGGGGAAGGGGGAAGGGATTGAGAGGCTGAGCTGTGGGTCCAACGCTTCCTCGCAGCAGTGAGGGAAGGCAAGGGGAAGTACGGTGGCCCTGAAGGTCGCCCCTCGCGAACATTCCCTCACGAACATTTCCTCGCGAATGTTCCCTCAAGAACATTCCCCCGCGAACGTACCCTCGCGACGGTTCCCCGTCGCCCCTCGCGAACGTTCGCTCGCCGAAGGTTTCGTCTGCAAGGGGTGGCCGGTGCGGCATGGCGGCGAACAAAACTTCAATAGCAGGAATTCGTTGTTGCATGCTTACCCACAGCGCACTTTGTGAACTGTTCTGAGGTACACCAAGATTACAGCTATCTTTTTGTACTGCATCCAGTACTTTCGAATCAGTCCTAATTGTCAGAGTGACCAACAGTAAACATGACCTAGCTGTATACAAGAGAGCATTGTACCTAGGTACTCACCGTCAACCCTAGGATCATCTTTCTCCATGTAGCATGCGACAGATCAGAAGACGCCAAGGCCGGCCAGACGGCAAAATCATTATTAATAACCACGCCCATATATAACGATGTTGATATAGACAACATCAACATCGGCGCGCGCCTTCGTGAGGAACTTTCGATGGGAGAACCGTCGACGTTCGCGAGGGGCGACGGAGGACAGAACCATCGCGAGGGTATGTTCGGGAGAGAACGTTCGCGATTGTGAGGGTACGCTCGTGAGGGAACGTTCGCGAGGGAATGTTTGTGAGGGAACGTTCGCGAGGGAACGTTCGCGAGGGAATGTTCGTGAGGGAACGTTCGCGTGGGCCACCGTAGGGAAGGGACAGAGCGGAAGGTGCGGTGGGGGGAAAGGGAAAGGGATTGAGAGGCTGAGCTGTGGGTGCAGAAGCTTACTCGCAGCAGTGAAGGAAGGCGGGGGAAGGGGCAGAGCGGAAGGTACTGTCGGGGGAAGGGGGAAGGGATTGAGAGGCTGAGCTGTGGGTGCAGAAGCTTGCTCGCAGCAGTGAGGGAAGGCGGGGGAAGGGGCAGAGCGGAAGGTACTGTCGGGGGAAGGGGGAAGGGATTGAGAGGCTGAGCTGTGGGTGCAGAAGCTTGCTCGCAGCAGTGAGGGAAGGCGGGGGAAGGGGCAGAGCGGAAGGTACTGTCGGGGGAAGGGGGAAGGGATTGAGAGGCTGAGCTGTGGGTGCAGAAGCTTGCTCGCAGCAGTGAGGGAAGGCGGGGTAAGGGGCAGAGCAGAAGGTACTGTCGGGGGATTGAGAGCGGGTGGATTACAAGAATTTAGCTCTTGAAGTTAAGGTAACTAGCTTTCCCCCTATGTAGTACGTCTGTCAGTGGGTGGAGCCTCAGACAGCCTCTAGTACCTGACGACCAGCTGGTGTCTGTCAGTGGGCAGAGCCTCAGACAGCCTCTACCACCTGACGACCAGCTGCTGTCTGTTAGTGGGCGGAGCCTCAGACAGCCTCTAGCACCTGATCCTGGTACCCTCCCTTGGGGGGAACACTGGTAACTGCACTTTCGGTTGGCATGGAGACTAACTTCCCTCAAGAGCTTCTTTCTGCATGCTCGCAATTATCTAGGAATGTTCATCTGGTCCTCTCTTTGTCTTCTCTGTAGCTGGGACGTAAGTCGAGTGTGGCTGGACCCAAGGCTGAGGAGGACGTTGCGGTTGCAGCTGCCCGCAGCTACATCGTTGCCAAGGAGACCAAGAGCAAAGGGAAGAGAAGAATGCAGGTGAGTGGGAGAGAGCCAGGCTGACTGCCACTTTGTGGTGTCCTCTATAGCAGCAGTCTCCATGCCAACCAAAAGTGCAGTTTATCAATGTACATGTATGTTATATCCCCTTCCCACACACACACACACATACACAATTGCTTACACACACATGCACACACACATATTACACACAAACACACACCGATATGCACACACTATCATGTTACCATAGCAACGGCCCACTCGTCTGCTTAGCGACCCTGGCTCAGATGAGCCAAGCTTGAAGGAGGCGACCCAGAAATATGACAAAGTCCGAGAGGTATGGCAGTCGTTTGATTCAACAGGTGTTTGCACATTAGTACAGCACATGAGACTTCTCCGTTGACTCCTCTTTTGAGCCTCGCTCCTCACCACTCTGATGCATCGACAGCCTTGTGCAATATGGCAGTGAAGAACCATGTCATATCAACTGTATCATGCCCCTGCAGATTCTGATTGAGCTGACGGATTTGTGCAAGAGTGAGGACTGCGCTCACGAGCAGAGACTCCTGAGGAACATGGGAGCACACACCGTCATGCTGGAGCTGCTGCAGGTGCCCTACAACAAGGTGGGTGGCTGGATGGAGGGTGTGGGTATGAGTGTGATGCCCTACATGTACAACCTGGTGGGTGGGCGGGTGGAGGGTGTGGGAGGGTTGAGGTTGAGGGTGTGAGTTTGATGGCATGTGCATGTGTCTTACAACAAGGTTGGTGGGTGGAGGGTGTGGGTGAGTGAATCATGGTATAAGTGTGAGGGTGTGTGATACCCTACAACAAGGTGGGTGGGTGGGTGGGTTGAGGGTGTGGGTGTGAGTTTGATGGTATGTTTGTCTTGCAACAAGGTTGGTGGGTGGATGGTGTGGGTGGGTGGAGGGTGTGTGTACCCTGGTACAACTACTACTAGGTGGAGGGTGTGGGTGTGATGGTGGTGTGTCTTAGAACAAGGTTGGTGTGTGGTACGTATGCAAAAAATGCCATAAGCGATCAAAACTGGTGGTGTAACAAGGCTATGTATGCAGCTAATAGGTATCTTGGGCTAGGAATGAGATATGAGGCTGGGATTTGCACCATTGTGATCAGCATGAATGGAGCATTCCAATGATGTCCATTTTGATGTAGGTTGAATTTTGACCCAAAATCATGAAAAACCATGGATTAGCCTTTGGTCGACTGCGATTTTTGACAAATATGTGACCGAAATTTTAATATCACTTTGAGGACATCATTTGAAAGCTCTTTTTATGCTGATCACAAGGGCACAATCCCCAGCTTCATATCTCATTCAAATGCATGGATACAACATGTCTTTCTTTAGATAATTATGGAGTATATAGGCATTGTTTTGAGCTACGTACTAGATTTCTTGGGCTAGGAATGAGATACGAAGCTGGGATTTGCACCATTGTGATCAGCATGAATGTAGCATTCCAATGACGTCAATTTTGCTATCGGTTGAATTTTGACCCAAAACCATGAAAAACCATGGATTATATATAGCCTTTGGTCGACTGTGATTTTTGTCAAAAATGTGACCGAAATTTTAATGTCACTTTGAGGACATCATTTGAAAGCTGTTTTTAAACTGACCACAATGGCACAATCCCCAGCTTCATATCTCATTCACATACCCGTACCTAGTTCAATATTCTCTTCCAAGTCTATTCCCAATGTATACCAGATTTGGTTCATTGGTCCACTGTCTGGTGCGGTACTTTTACGATCCTTTTTTGCGACACTGGAAGTCGTCTTGGTCATGAATCAAAACACTTGAAGATGAATTGTTACAAAGGCTTGTATGTTGACCGTTGACATTTTGGAATGATTTTGAAATATTTTTTGCATTAGCGTATATTTTGTGTGTCCACTCTATCCCGTACATGTTCATGTAGAGTCTACCGACTCTATGATAAGCTATGATGATAGGTTACCCCTTTCCTTCTCCTGCAGAACGATGACTACCGGATGCGTGAGATCATGCACCTGGCTCATGAGTTCCTGCAGCACTTCTGCCACAACAACCACACCAACCAGGGACTACTGCACCGGCACCTGGACCTGTTCTTGCAGAGTGGAGATAATGTGAGGGTGTGGGTGTGTGAGGGTGTGAGAGTGTGGTAGCTAGTGTGAGGGTGTGGGTGTGTGAGGGTGTTGGAGTGTAAGGGTGTGGGGCGTGGGAGGGCGTGGGTGTGGAGTGTTAAGGCTGTGAGTGTTTGAAGGATGGGAGGGTGTGGGTGTGGGAGTGTGAGGGTATGGATGTGGGTGTGGGAGTGAGGGTGTGGGTATGTGAGAGTGTGATGTGGGAAGGGTGGAACCTTTCTGCAGATATCTTGCCTGTGTGTGTTGTGGGTTATGAGCCTCCTCCCCATCCTCAGATCGTAGAGGCAGTGACACTGACGGAGATCTTCCGGGACAACGCTCACCTCTGTGGCAAGGTGACAGAGGCAGAGGTACAGCACTTCATCAACTGCACAGAGAAGGCGAGGAACGTCAAGTACATCCAGTTCCTCCAGACGGTGGTGGTGGGGGCAAAGGGGAACCGTCGAGTGCAGGAGATGGTCATGAATGAGGTGGGCGTGGCACTCTAGTAATACTCGTGCCCCCCCCCCCCCCCCCCCCCCTATTGACAGGAATTGATCAACCTGTCAGAAAATGCTAGAGTCCAGTTCTCTAGTAAAATGCAGAGCTTCTGACTATTACTCATGCGACTCTCTTGCAGCTTGCGAATGCTGGAGACGACGTTCTGTTGTACAACGACCACGCCTTCCCCACTCTAGTCCAGCTGATGAAGGTGGAGAAAGGAGACAAGACAGGTGTGTGGTGGGGGGGGGGGGGGGGGGGGGGGGGATTTGGTGTGTGGTGTGTAGGTGTAGCCTCGTTCTAGCAACTATGGATGAGTACATCGCCCTATCCTGCCCCCACAGCATTTCATGAAACGTTTCTGAAAACCAGAGCCTGCACTAACCTAACCATACCCTCACATCCTCTGGGTGGGAGAACAGAACGTTCCTAGGCCTCCGCCCAGATTGTATCTCGCAGCCGTGGTGAAAATTAAATCTGGCCGGAGTCCTGCGAACGAGGCTAGTGTGGGTTTGTGTGAATACTTGACATGTGCGGATATGATGTTAAAGGACAGATGTGTTTGTGTGTGCCTGTGCACACATGTATGACGTGTATGTACATTATGTGTAAACGTAGGGTGTCTTTAATTTGTCTCCTAGGTGACCTTGCCTACCACACCAACCTGGTTGATTTGCTGACCATGTGCACTGAGGGTAAGAACGTTGCTACGGAGATCAAGTGTACCTCTCTACTGCCCCTGGACGAGATTGTGAGGGTGGTCACAGACTGGGACTGCATCCCTGAGGTGTGTGGGTGGATGGGTGGTGGGGATGGGGGAGAGGGAGGAGGGGGGGGGAGAGGGAGGAGGGGGGGGAGAGGGAGGGAGGGGGAAGGGAGAGGGAGGAGGGGGAGGGGAGAGGGAAGAGGGGGAGGGGAAAGGGAAGAGGGAGAGGGAGGAGGGGGAGGGGAAAGGGAGGAGGGAGAGGGGAGAGGGAGGAGGGGGAAGGGAGAGGGAGGAGGGGGAGGGGAGCTGGAGGAGCGCTATTACTGAGGTACTGTCCACAGGTGAAGAATGTGTACGTCCGCTTCCTCTTCCACTGCTACATTGACACGGAGGTGGGCAACAAGGAGACGTTCACGAAGGAACACGTTTGGGAACTGTTCAAGAACTTCTTGGTGGATATTGCAAAGGTTGGTCCATCGTCATGTGATTTTCGGTAATTGGTTGCCATGTGATTATCATGTGTGCAGGTGTGTCAGCCAAGCGGAGGTGATGATGAGGATCTGAAAGTGTACGTGACAGAGACGGTCCCCATGGTTGTCTTCTCCTTCTTCAGCTCCCCCCTCTCCTTCACCTCATCAAAATACCCGTGAGACCATTCATCATTCCCTCCTCCCTCCCCCTCCCTCCCTTTGTTCTTCCCTCCCTCCCTTTGTTCTTCCCTCCCTCACCTAGCTCTCTCTCTTTTTTTTTGGACATCTCCTTTTAATGCACGTACGAGTGTACAATACAACAGCAGGAGGCCTAGGTAGCCAGACCTGTCAATCATGCTGAGCTATCACATGGCACAGGATACACTCTGGTCCTAGGGGCAGATAAAGTATATAACTGATGATAGAAAGTATGTTATAATACTACATAAAATTTAAAATAAAAAGTATTCACTAGGTGGTAACGTTCCGTGCTGTCCAAATTGTGTGATTCGAGAATAGCCACTCTGCATACGGTCTTTAGAGAGTTGCATGTGACTCTATGAGTAGTTCTGGCCAGAATTGGGATGAGGGCCATGAACCCCTGGAGGTTCAGGAAACCTCGGCTTCCAACTTCAAGTGTGATTACCTCCATGACAAAGCCATTGGCTTCCCCTGCATCAACCAAGTCTTGGTATTTGTCTGACTTGCGAGTTTGTGCCTGAACATAGTTGGTTTCATAGCACACAGTCAGTTCTACCAGGGTGGCTGATTGGAGAGCCTGGCTCCATATGACGATGTCTGGACGTAGGTCAGTGGGGGTAATGGCTGGGGGGAAAATGTAGGGGAGGTCTGGGAGGTCAACAAGCAAAGAAAGACTCGGGGAGGTGGCCTCTAACAAAGCCTGCAATCACTTCCAGAACAGCGTCATGTCTTGTGTTGAACCTCCTGAGTTCTCTCTCTCTCCTCTCCACCCTCTCCCTCTCTGTCCCTCCCTCCCTCCCTCCCCCCCTCCCTCCCTCCCTCCCTCCCTCCCTCCCTCCTTCCCTCCCTCCCTCCCTCCCTCCCTCCCTCCCTCCCTCCCTCCCTCCCTCCCTCCCTCCCTCCTTCCCTCCCTCCCTCCTTCCCTCCCTCTCTCCCTCCCTCCCTCCCTCCCTCGGCTAGCTCCTTCCCCCCCTCCCTCCCTCCCTCGGCTAGCTCCTTCCCCCCCTCCCTCCCTCCCTCGGCTAGCTCCCTCCCTCCCCACGTGTCTAGTGTATGTTTATAAAATTGTTGGTTTCCCTGAGTTGGTCGCACATTACGTAGGTTAAGTTTTCAACCAAGGAAGTTTTGCGGTACTCTCTGTGTCTCACACTCACACACACACACATCATATAGCGCTGCATTGCTTCGAATGAGTCCAGCGGTATTGATATCGTGGTGTCCATCATCCAGACCGACCTGACCGCTCTGGAGGAGAGCCAGGAGCGAGCGATGGAGCTGAAGGTACCGGGGATACCAACCGTCCCAAGTGACAATACACTAGATCTGCAGCACTGTATTGCTGTGGTGGTGTACCACGACTGTGGTTGTTGATCAGCCTTGTTCCCAGGCTTTGTGGAATGTGGACCTAGTACACTTTTTGATGTCGACTTTCTGTTTACCCTGTTCCAGAACAACGCAAGCAAGATGCTACTGGCGGTGATGGAGAGCCACCAGGATATGGACATTGCGGAGCGAATCCTGGTCAAGATTGGCAGTCCTGGGACACTGGTATGTTTGTGTGTGTGTGTGTGTGTGTGTGTGTGTGTGTGTGTGTGTGTGTGTGTGTGCGTGTGTGTGTGTGTGTGTGTGTGTGTGTGCGTGTGTGTGTGTATGCATGGGTGTTAGTGTATGTGAGCATGTGCCTTGTCACCAAACATTCTGGAGGGCATTCAACCATTCCAGTTTATATCAGGACCGCTCTTTCATGACCCAGGTTGAAATCTGCCAGTCTGTATACCACATGGGAAGTTTGACAGATCCGAACGATGAGAACTCTCCCATTGAAGTGGGTCACAACATCTACCTCCTAGCGGTTCAGCTGGCCCACCACAAGAGGGAACTGAAGGAAGCTCTGGAGAAGTCATCTCACAAGACCAGCGACCCAATTCAGTACTACTCCCAGAGGACTGCCCAGATTGAGGTGGGCCGGGAGAGAAGTTGGAAAGAGAGGGGAGCGAGAAACGGAGGGAGGAATGGAGAGGAATGGAGAGAATGAGAGAGGGAGGTAGAGAGGAGAGAGGGGGAGAGGAGAGGAGAGAGTGAGAGGAGAAGGGAGAGAATGAAAGACGGTGGTAGGGGAGAGACAAGGGAATGGAGAGAAGAGAAAGAGGGAGGGTGGGAGAGGAGGATGGACAACAATGAGGGAGAGGGGTGGCAGATGTGTGGGGAAGAGGGTGGGAGAGGGAGTGGAGGTGGAAAGAGGGAGGGTGGGAGAGGAGGGACTGAGAAGATGTTACTCTGTGGGGTAATCTTCTGTTTTTGGTGTGCTACAGATTGTCCGCAAGGACCGAACTCTGGAGCAGATTGTGTTTCCTGTGCCCCACGTGTGCGAGTATCTACCGACGGAGTCAAAGGAGCGGGTGTTGCAATGCACAGAGTGCAATGAGCAAGGCAGCAAGGTGTGTACCCGTCAGCCGTTTGTATCATACATCTATATCTGTCAGTACATAGGGAAACGTGTCGTGTTGAATATCCTTCACCTAAAAAATTATTCATGTTGAGAATGTGAGTCTGAGAGTCCATCTCTTGGTTGAAAACAGCGAAACTGAGCTACAAGTTGTGCAGCAATGTGCGTGGCCAAAGTACACCTGTTCATTTCCTTATTTGTTACCATAACTTTATTTGTTTCGCTTAGTATTCGTTCAAAAGACACTTCACATGATAGTTCTCATGTTGGGTGGTATTAACAATGAAGATTTCCCTATAAGGTATTTGTTAGCCATGTCGTGTACATTTGTAGGTACATGTACATTTAATACAAATCTCTTTCTATATAAGCTTGTGTGTGTTCCACCCACACACATCAGGTGGATGATACGTCTATTATCCGTCAGTGTATACCGTAGTCGCGCGTTATTAGGCACATCTCACTTATAGGCGCATATTCGCTGTTAGGCGCAGGTTCAACTCTTGTCCCAGGTAAGCGCTGCAGTCTTCTTCCAGAAACTCTGCCATTTCAATCCTTCGGAGTGGAAAACTGCTATATTCTAATTGAAGCACCCTTCCTATTCGAGGAATGTCATTATTTTTATATGTGTTATTAGGCGCATCTCGCTTATAGGCGCACATTTCCTTCCTGTGGAGTTATAGGCGCATGCACCTAATAATGCGCGACTACGGTATTTTGTTAGGCATGACATATACGTACATGTACATTTAATACACTCTTTCTGTTCACATGGACCCACACACTTCAGGTTGACGATTTCTTCCGACAGACCAAAGGGTTGCATGAAGAGATGGAGTGCCAGCGAGCGCTCAGAGGTACTGGTTGCCATGGTGATCATTGTGTCAGCATACTGGGCCTACAGTATAGTCTGTCAAATATTGTTTAGTTTTTCCTGAATGTGACCTTGTTTACCTTTTCACTTATCCCCATCCCTCCCTTCCTGCCTCTACCAATCCCTCCCTTCCTCCGTATCCCTCCCACCCTTTCTGCCTCTTTCCAATCCCTTCCTCTCTTCCCGTCCAACCCCTTCCTGCCTCTCGCCCTCTCTGTCTCCCACTGGCTCCTCCCTCCATTCTGGACACTCTGCTCATTTTTTCAGCAAAATCTATCCAGTATAACATCACTCGTCAAATGGCGACTTGGTCGAGCATTGCCTTCTACCTTGCTTTTACCATCAACCTCCTGGTGGCACTGTTTTATCCATTCGACCAGGGAAGCAAATCACTTGGTGAGCCTGTCGTAGCTTGTGCATATGTGACCCACATGATGATCACATGGTGATCACGTGATGATCACATGATGATCTCATGATGATCTCATGATGATCATATGATGATCACATGATCACATGGTGATCCCATGATAGAATTTTGGTGTAAATGGTGGTAGAATTTGAATGAAATAATTAGTTGTCTTAATCAATGTGTGCGAGGGATCCGGAGACACCTCCCTCCCTGACCCTGTCACCTCCCTTCACCCCCTAGCTCCTCCCTCACCCTGTCACCTCTCTCCTCACCCCCTCACACATACAGAGAGCATTGATCTGAAGACGTCGATGTTGCTATGGCTGGTATTGGCTGGTATGGTGGGATTCCTGACATACTTCAAACGACCAATGAAACGGGGCCTCTACTTTATTAGCACGATGGTCATCATTCGCAGTTTGATCACACTGGGAATTCAGCCCACCCTCTCAATCCTCGGCTTCCTGCAGGTAATCTCACCCTCTCAATCCTTGGGGTCTTTGGGTGGTTACCTTATGCATGTGGTACTAGCATAGTATGATAGTGTAAGTGTCATGAGCACATGAGCCGCCAAAGACGGCAAAGGAGCGTCGAACTAGTATAGATATGATATGTTGTGCTCCCGCATGCCTTACAGTTATACCTTATATGGAAGACCTTTGCGGTACCGCACAAACACCAATTTGTCTTTCACACTTTTATGTAATGGCCTCTTGCCGAAATTCTGCTTCTGCTACGGCCGACATGCTGAGTTCAATGCTCCTTTGCCGCCTTCGGTGGCTCATGCGCTCCTGGTAGTAAACATGTACATTGAGCATGCGCAGAATTATCTACACTGCTGCAAAACAAAAACGCTTGCATTCTACAGAGACTGATCCTCTCCCTTCCTCCTCTTCCCCCTCCCTCCTCCTCTCCTCCTCTCCCTCCTCCTCTCCCCTCCCTCCATCGCCCCTACCACAAGCTTGTCAACAAGATAGTGTTCATGGTGAGCATTGTTGCCAACCTGGCAATCCTCTATCGGCACAACTCCCAGAAGTGATCCTCCTGCAATCTCACCCACAAAGACCTTGTGTATGAACTCTTGCGTCATCCTGATCTGATGTACCACTGGGGCTACCTCCTCACCTGTCTGTTTGGATGGCTGGGTCATGAATTTGTCTACTCTTTACTGGTGCGTGAGCTTAGTAATGGACAGCTGATGGTGATATTAAAATGACTATGCTGACAGTAGTTGTTTTGGGAAATTTGTAAAAAAACAGAATTCTAATTATATAACAATTCTCCCCTAAATACCCCCATTCCTCTCCATCTCTCCCCCCTCCTGTCTCTCCCTCTTCCTCTCCTCCTTTGCCGTCCTTCTCCCTCCCCTCCCTCATCCTCCCGCCGCTCCCTCCTCCTCCCTCTTCCCCCTCCACTCCCTCCTCTCCTCCCGTCATTCTCCCCTTCACCTCTCCTCCCTCCTCCCCACATCAGCTCTTTGATGTTGTCATGCGATATGACACTCTACAAAATGTAATCAAAAGTGTTTTGCGTAATTTCAAGTCCATTGCGCTCACGTTTGGGCTGGCTGTGATCCTGATCTACCTGTACTCTATACTGGGCTACGTCTTCTTCCCCAACGACTTCATGATGCCCACCAACCCACTGGTACATCAGGGGATGCTGGATTATGCCCAGAAGGCCTGCCTGGACCGTAAGCAGTCTGTATTGCTGTCTGGTGTACAGACATGCATAGACGTTGTGATAGATCACAGTTAAAGTTTCTGCTGGCTTGTGTGTGCCTCGTTCCCAGGCCTCCACGCCCGGCTTTTGTTGCTTTTCATACTGCAAGCAACAAAAGCTGGGCATGGAGGCCTGGGAATGAGGCTAGCGTGGTGTGGGTGAAGTGTACAGGCAGGTGTGTAGGCCACACCCCCTCACAGACTGTTACTGTAGGCCACACCCCCTCACAGACTGTTACTGTAGGCCACACCCCCTCACAGACTTACTGTAGGCTACACCCCTTCACAGACTTACTGTAGGCCACACCCCCTCACAGACTTACTGTAGGCAACACCCCCTCACAGACAGTTACTGTAAGGCCACACCCTCTCACAGGTGGTGAGGACTGCATGAGTGAGGCAGACTGGCCGGTCCTGATGGAGCCCAGCTGTGAGACTCTGTTCATGGGTATCATCACTACGTTGAAGGAGGGAATGAGGGCAGGAGGAGGCATCAGTGACGTACTCAGGAAACCGGCAGCGAGTGTGAGTCAAGGGTGTGCCCAAGGTTTCACACAGGATGTTTTGTTGTGGTGGGGGGGGGGGGGGGGGGGGGGGGGGGGGGGGGCGTTTATTGGATAGTAAACTGAAGCGTGTAAAGCAGACGACACAACTGCTCTAGGGGCCAAAGATTGAATCTGGTGGGTTTTGGCAGCTACCCTTGTGTTCAAAACCACCGCATGTTAATTCCAACTGCCATTATGTCCTTTACAGGTTATTAAGACATCATACATTTTAAATTCTAGGGGGGGGGGGGGGGGGGAATCCAAGTGCCCCCCGTATGAAACCCTGTGGTGGGGTGTTGAAGAAATTCCCAGTATACTACCTGCATGAAACTATTGTTATCCTATACTATGGAGAACCAACCAATGGCCATGGCAACCATGCACTCTCTCTCTCCCATCTTCACGCATCACAGGAGCCACTGTTTTACTTCCGAGTGCTGTACGACCTCTCCTTTTTCTTCCTGGTGA
The DNA here is from genome assembly GCA_963931865.1 of Axinella damicornis. Lineage (NCBI taxonomy): Eukaryota > Metazoa > Porifera > Demospongiae > Axinellida > Axinellidae > Axinella > Axinella damicornis. The sequence goes on along the minus strand of OZ007518.1, from coordinate 9,011,432 downwards.
TCATCATCATCATCCAGAACCTCATTTTTGGTGTCATCATCGACACATTTGCCGACCTCAGGGCTGAGAAAAACAGAAAGGACAACATGTTGAAGAACACGTGTTTCATCTGTGGTGAGCAGGAGAAGTGTTGGGAGGAGGGGAAGAGGGAGAACTGTTTCAACGTTTGACAAGACTGGCGCTCGTACAAATTTACCTCCACATCTTCCTTGTGTTCCTCCCTCTATCTTTCCCCCCTCCCTTCTTTCCTCTCACCCCTCTTCCCACCACCCTCCCTCACCCCTCTTCCCTCCCCTCCTCCCTCCTCGATCCCCTCCAGGTTTGCAGCGGTCTGAGTTTGAGAACAAGGAGGTCACATTTGAGTTTCATATCTCCCGGGAGCACAACCTGTGGCACTACCTCGACTTCATTGTACATCTCAACACAAAAGACACGACTGAGTTCACAGGACCAGAGAGCTACGTCTACAAGATGATCTCGGTGAGTAACAGGCGAGGTTGAGTGACAGCAATGAACATAATCAGGCTATCGGCTCACGAGGCTGTTGGTAGTGACTAAAACAGGCTGTGTTGTATGTCAGCAGTGTGATGTCACTATGATGTCACTAGGATTAGATTGTTAAGAGTCAAGATGTATAGTGAGTGACAAAGAAGGGCTTGTAATTGAATTGGAATCTCCTAATGTTACAAGTACGTGGCTCCTCCAGTACTGTGTGTATCCCATCTGTTCTCCCCCCCCCCCCCCCCCCCCCCCAACACACACACACACACACACACACACACACACACACACACACACACACACACACACAGAGCAAGCCACCAGACCTGGAGTGGTTCCCTCGGCTACGTTGCATGTCCCTTCATTCAGCTGACGACACTGAGCCGGAGCAGAATGAGATGAAGGACCTCCATGATCAGCTGGCTGACACCACAGCTCTTGTGAAGATGCTGTCACAACAGCTAGGAGATCTCAGGGACAAGGTGGGACAGTGTTAATGTCATTGTGTCCTCAACATGGGACAAGCGGGGAGGGGGGACGGAGAGGAGTCAGAGTACAAGGAGGGGGGTTAGAACACCTCTGGGAAAGGGGGAGAGGAGTCAGAGGACAAGGAGGGGGAAGGTTAGAACACCTCCGCTCTAATGCTCAGGTGCTGTAATAATTTACTTGTTCTCTCTCCCAGATGATTGAGCAGCGAAAGCTCTATCAACGCAAGACTCTCCAGCCACGAGTGGGACAGGGACAGTACCCCAATAACATGATGACCCTATGATATCATAACATGTTCACATGACCATCAAATGACTGTCATGTGACTTGTATCACCTGATTGATTTCAAATTAGCTACTAGCTGTAGTTTGCAATCACAGAAGATAATAATAATTTTTCTTTTTTAGTCAGCTGTATACATTCCCATCCCTAGCTTTTTGTGTATGGCATGATGTAATCTATAGTTGTCATGGTGACTGCTGCCAGAGTATTGTCATGCACTGCAGCTGTAATTAGCCTTGTTCCCATGCAGGCCCCCGCCCAGCTCTTCTTCATGCAGCCAAATGGTGCAGGCCTGGGAATAATGCTATAGCCGTCATTACAACTGCCTGTGTGTCCTGGGTGTTGTTGACCAGTGTTGTTTGACCTGGGAATGAGCATGATCAGTACCAGTGTATGGGCCTGCAGGGGAATGAGGCTATAGCCGTAATTACAACTGCCTGTGTGTTCTGGGTGGTGTTGACCAGTGCTGTTTGGCCTGGGAATGAGGTCAAGTCATGATCAGTACCTTTGCGTTGTTAACTCTCGTGCAACCGAAAGCGGCGTGCAGACCTGGGAACGATCGAGACTAGTATACTACATGCATGCAGCAAATCTCACACATTAGTAGCTATATTATAGCCACGTACTATAGGGCTTATTTTGTGGGTGGCTGGGAATACGGCATGCGTACACATAACATGTGGGTGTTAATTATAGCTATTATAATTATACGAGTTCTGAACGTGTACAGTACAGCTGTATGGCTAATTTATGCCCTTTGGACAAGGACGACCGCAATTCGAGCTACTCGAATGGACTCCTAGCCTGTGTCAATCCGCATCGAAGAGCAGGCGCAACCACCTTGTCAAACTGCAAAATGTTGAGTGGTGGAGACTTAATTCTGCTAAGGACAAAAGCAATGAAGGAACTGGGATGAACTGCTGTGCGCACTCTTGAGCTATAGCATGTCTCGTGCATTCTAGCACCCATCTCACTCATTTTCACAGCACATCTCACTCGGTTTACTTGCTAAGTAGTAGTTGGCATCTCTGTAACTGCAGTGCCACTGCACGTGCATGATACTGCAACAATGGAGGTAGTATTCATACACTGTCAGCAGTTAGGCCACACCAAATTGATTTCAGGTTTCTCGGACCGACCAGTCCCAAATTTTGACCCGGTGCACCTCATAAAAATTTACACATCCTATTATAAATATGGTCATCCCAGGATCACGATATTACGTCATTTGGGGACCCCGCCATGATTATAGGGACCCCCTTGAAGGTTTGGTGACGCGTCCGGTGAATCTGATCCAGAGCTGGTGGTCAAGATCCCAGAGATGCAACAGAGTTTGTGCCTGTGAGGTCTTCGCAATAGCATTTGCACTTCATGGGGCATTAGGGGATGCTCTAGCCTCGTTCCCAGGCCCCATCTGGGAACGAGGCTAGGGATGCTCCACATAAAATTTCCTTGGACCGTCCCAGATGTGGGTACTGATTGCATGCCGCTGTTGATTGATTACTGTCTCCATTTGGATTATTAAAAAACCTTAGTTTTGTACAAAACAAGTCAGAAAAGCATGAAAAAATTACAAGCGTTCCAAAAACATAAAGTGTCAAAACACGTTCCAGTGTCAATTACAGTGTTCTGGGAATGAGGCAAAGTCACAACGCAGCTGCATCGACTCGGCTAGTTCGTCCATTGCTATCGACTCCTCCTGCAACCAGGATCTCACCGCTGGGTAGCAGTGTGCATGCACAAGCTGACCGTGCAGTAGGTAAGTTGCCAACCTTCTTCCAATTGTTCGTAGCAGGCTGGTAGACGTGGATGGCTGTGCTGCGATCGTTGCCATGGCGACCCCCAATGGCTACTACTGATCCGTGTACAGAGATGGCGGCAGACCTCTCCAGTGGTGGTGCGGGGAGCTTACGCCATTGCGCGGATGTGTTGGTGGTGGCGGAGTTAACACTGCTCCGTGGTATGTCGGGGAGGGACACAACGAGTGTGTCCGTGGTCAGTGTCCCCCCCAACAGGTACAACTCTTGGCTAACAATGGCGGATGTCATGGAGGAGCATTTCACGGGGAGTGGTGAGGTAGACAGCCATTGGTGGGATGTAGTATCTAGGACCTCAACTGTGGCTAGGGGGTCACCATCCCTGTACCCACCACCTGCCACCACCAGCCGCTTGTCATGAGTAGCAACAGCTGGACTGTGACGTGGTGTGGGCATGGGGGGGTAGGGGTGTGTCCACCCCCGGGACATCCCCTCCGTGTCCCACACTGCGATCTGATTGGTCACCTTGCCTGACTGAGTGGATGTATTGAACCCACCAACTAGCGTCAGCTTGTTGGAGAGTGTCGCCATTGCAAACAACACACACTCGTACCGTGGTAGTGGTACCCACTGGTCAGTTGGTGGGTGATACTGGTAGACAGTATGATCATCATCATCACCATAGAATGAGCCTGTGTCTCCTCCTCCAACAAACACGTCCTCACCAAGTCTCACTGACTGTAAGAACGACATTACACACGGCATGTCCCTGCAACGTCTCCACTTCAATGTCAGAGGTAGCTGTAGCCCACTGGGGGGACGTGCCTGGGATAGAGGAATCGTATTATGAGTCGTACACGTTTTTCATGATGTCATGGCATCATAAAGCGGCCATTACTCTCAGCTGGTAGGTAGCTACAGAGTTCATTAATATAGTGTACCAGTGACACAGCTGAGCTGGAATAGTTTACACTGCAGTTTCTCGTGAAGGTTTACGAAACTAGAGTGTAAAATGTTGCCAGTGAGAGGCAGCACATGTACCACGGACATTACAGCCTACTTTCTGCAGGACGTAGTGTATGCACATGTGCGACTTTATGTGCTACAGCTATTTCACTGCAGAAAGTTGTACAGACACTGTACGTCATCTTTTGTGATGGAGAATATTTTCCAGTGCTGTGTCGGCTAACGATATGAGACTACTTGCAAAACATCAACTCTTTAACATTTCATACGGCTACGTAGTCTCGGAACCAGACCCTACCTGTGTGAAGGGTCTGGTTCCGAGACTAACGGCTATGTCTGTGAAATACTTTCACTTCCATCACAAAATATTGGTACAGTATTTCAACCATCCAGCTAGTTTATAGCTCCATAATTAATTTCACCTGTTATGAGTTTGCAAGCGTTTAGGTAATTGTGTAATGAATCTTCACTACTTCCTCAAACAAATTGGCTTTAGCCAAACTCACATAGGTGAGGCATTGAAAGCAAAAAAAAAAATTGCAGCTGTACACATGGAGCTATTCAACTAGCTGGAAATTTGAAGAAAAAGTTTCAGACTCACCGTATTTCTTTACTAGCAAGAACCTCTCAGACAATTCTCAAGCTATGACTAACTTAAAGCTAACAACAAACTGCTAAACAGCTAGCTGGGAGCTACTCAGCTAGAGCTCCCCAAACAAAACAGATAGAAATTTTGAAACTAAAACGAATGGCACCTGCACTCAAAATATTTGCGCCTTGGGCCAATCGCCAATCAGATTAATTTGCTCACATACCTATGATGTCATTGCGAATGCCACATATAGTACATGCGCGTGCGCAATGGTCTTCGTCGAACGTGAACATCGATGCCGCGATTCGCCGCAAGGATCCTCGATGCTTCACTGTTTCGCGAGCACGGCTTGGAATGGACTGCAGTGGTTGCAGATATGAGTGCAGGTGTTTTATGACGCGATTCGCAAGGATCCTCGAGCAATGCCACGGTAGCCTAGTATGCCCCAACCAGAAGCCAATTCAACCTACCTGGACCGTAGTGACGACTCCATGGAGGGTATGCACAACTTTTGGCGAGTGGTATATGTATTAGTATGTGCAGCTGTTGTATAATAGCACAGGTATTCAGCTTGGAAGCGCTTCAACAATTGATAACTACCTGTGTGGTCCTACTGCAGGGCTGTAAGAGTTGGTGTGGTAAGTCCAGCAGCGCTAGCGGCCACCAGACCAAACTTTGGTGCACTGAACTACATTTTCACCACGTACCCATGTACGTCATTGATTCTGAATTTGGAATAGCTACCCAAGCCTTCTCTTGACTGGACTGTCCAGGCGGTGACGATTGTTTTTGTATACCGTATGAAAGCGCAGTCATAAATGCGTGAATCGACTGCAATGACGATTTGATGTAGCTTGACCACTAAACTAGCTTCTTCCCCAAAGTTGTGGGCTAAAATAAATTCAGTCTACCAGCTTACCAGTTATAGCCATCTACTGTGCCTTTGCAATCACAGTGGGGTGTTCCCTGGTGTTCCAAATTACCCGCAATAGGGTAAGTAGCGTAGCTATATATTTATGCAGCGGTACAGCAGTGATATTCTGATTGAAGTTAGTACACTAGGTGGTGTTTATGTACGGCTGGTGACTTGTATCAGGAGCTCATAAGCTCCTGCTTGTATCCAAGAGGTATAGTTAGTCTTTGCTAGTATTCGGTGTTCCGTAATACCCCCGTTTCCCTTAGGTGGTAAGTTACTGAAGTCTTGCTATTTCAACCCAAGTTTGCACCAGAAACGATCTCAGACGGTATATACTTTGCATGCTTATGTTCTCATGGAATGCCACCAAAAGTTGCTTCCTATGGGCCTGTACTGCTCTCATAATCATCAGCTTGGAGATTAACTAACCTCAGACTCCTTAGTCTTGTCCCTGGTAGTTGTTGGAACAGCATCCATTAATGCTTTAGAATGACTGGTGATTCTTGGAGGATCAGCTACACAATACAAAACAAGAAGAAAGTGTGGAGTATAATTACGTGTTCAAATGCTTGGAGAATTAACTCCTACTGGTAGCACTGTACAATCATGCATTTGCAGCGGGGCTGGTGGGAGAAAATGTTGTTTACTAGAGACAGGCGGCTAGGCGTGCAAGATTGGTGCTGTTAAGAAGTAGCAGAATTGCAAAGTGCCTGCTAGATAGTGTATTTTAAAGGGATATTCGTTTGCCACCACTTTATGCAGGAAATACGAGAAGAAGCAAGAGGTGGCAAACCTCCTATGAGCAAACCATTGTAGCTAAAAAAAGTTATAGAACCTTACCAACGCTCAGTTTAGCGGGTTTGGAAATCTGTGTTCCAGCACAGTTGCTAACAACACAACGATAGGTTCCTTCCTTCAACTTCTGAAAACTGGAGATGATTAGTTTGGGGCTGCATGCACCTGGAAACCTCTCTGCATCACACTGCTGCCAGCTGATACTCCCTTCTCCAGCTGGTGTCCACTGCCATTTGTAGTCCAGAGGTTCTGTACCAGTGACTCGGACAGTGAATGTCACAGGTTTGCCTGGGACTGCAGCATTTAACTCTTGAGGATGACTGGTGATCTTGGGAGGATCAGCTGCATGTACGTACACACACAAAGCAGTGGTACCAGAGGCATGTAAATTGCTGTAGGTTGCTTGACATAGTGTATTTATACGTAGCAGGGGTAACGTTCTCTAAGCAACAGACTCTTGCTGCCGCTGAGCAAGATTAATGGTTAATTCATACAGGGAGTATGAGAAGAAGCAGAGGGGTGGGGTCAGGCCTGTAACTCCAGCTGTTTTGACCATTGTAGTCTGTATCTGCTCTGTACCAGACAACATCACATCAGTAGCTAGGGTAGGTACCGGTAGGACATGCCACATAACTAATTTATATACTTTCTACTTTAGTGGAACTGCTAGCTACAAGTCGAACGATCCCTTGCACCCCTCCCACTGTAAGCTAAAAGGCTAAAAAGACCCCCCACAGACGCCATATGATGATCAAGCACAAAATGATGTGGCACCCAAAGTGTCATGTGATGCAACGTAAAAACTTATCAACTCACCAAGTTGTGCATGAACCTGTACTTCAAACTTCTGCCTGGCCTCCATCTCTTGAACCACGGCTCTCTTCTCCAACACTGCTTGTTGCTTCTCATAATCTGCTTCCTGCAACTTGCGTTCTAGTTCAGCAATCTTGGGTTGCAGTTTGAGTAACTCCAACAGCTGTTCTGTAGTGTTGGAAACCTGCTGGTGCGATGACTGAAGCTCACTCTGCAGTTTTGCTGCAGTAGATTCCTTCTCCTTGAGGGAACATGATAGAGCTTCCACCTTTTCACTGAGAGAGGTGATACTTGAATTACAGGCTTTTATTTGTTGTGATTTGATCTCCGACTCATCTTTCGTACTGATCAATTGTTGCTATAGGGAGATAAATGCGCAATACATGATGCTGACAAATTATTCTTGAATTGCTAATGTAAAGGGAAAATACTGATGCATGTGTAGCTACATACCTCTATTATCTTTTTATCAGCAGTAAGAGCAACTGTGACCTGGACAAGCTTGCTGACTTGCTCCTTTTCAATATTGCAAGAACAAGCCAGTTTTTCATTCTCTTTCTGTAACCGTTTTAATTCTTCATGTTTCTTCTCCAGCTGTGCTCGAGCTTGTGATAGCTTCTTATCTAGTGATCTGGCTTCTTGCTGGGCAGATTGAAGTTCAGAATCCTTTTGCCGTAGCTCTTCTTCCAACCTTTCAATCTTTTTCCTTTTCTTGGCAATTTTCTCTTCCATCAACATTCTGTAAGCCACTTCTTTCTCTTGTAGTTGCCGGTCTTTCTCTTGGTCTTTCTTCCAAAACCATTGGTGTTGTTTCTGACGTTCTTGCATACTTTCAGTGAGTACATCTCGCATTTCAGTCAGCAACCGACTCTTTTGTTGTTTGGATTCTAGCTTATCTTTGGTGATGTTTCTCTCATGGGCAATGCTCTCCACCTTATGGTGCAGTTCGGAGATGCTACAGAGTATCTGGTTGATGTTCTCATCAATTCTTGCTTTCGATTTCTGAGTATCTTTCAATCGCTTTTCAGCATGCATTATTTCAGCATTAACATTTCTGACACCCACACTGCGTTTCTGAGCTTCTGCGAGTAGCTCAGATCCTGTGGCACTTGTCTGAAGATGATGTTCAATGATATGGTCATCATGCAATATACACACAACCTTTTAAAATACATTCTTACCTCTCCTTGTTGAGAGAGGTTCACTAGCTGCTCCAGATCTTCGTCATCTGACCGCTCGGGTACAGGAACTCCTATATATGACCCAAAGGCATGTATAGTATTCTCATACAGCATGGATAACTCCCATCAGTGTGTTTACCTACCATGTGTATGTGTAATTTTAGAAGCCAGACGTCTCATCCCTATCGCCATCAATGCCTTCACCACAGCAGACCACGTTGGAACTGCTTGCTTCTGCCAGTTAATGAACAATTGCGTGCGACGCTCCTCAATGGTAGGACGCTCCTTCTCAATGGCCTCCAATCTTGAAATATCAATGCCCAGGTTGAGGCCAAAGGGTATCCAATTGTTGACCTCCTGAAGTTCATTCACAAGATCAACCAACTCAGCAGCTGTATAGGACAGGGTTAGATGATTAGCTCATTCTTTAATGTGTGTATATAATACTAGTACACTTACCGACAACAAGGTTAGTGCACTGTGAAGTTTCACTTCCAGCAGAGTTGGAGACTACACATCGATAGTAGCCTGCATTGCATGCCTGGACTCCACTGAGCTTGAGGCCCCCAGTTTCCACCTGAAATGTGCTACCATCACAGGAGATGTTCTGCCACTCCTCACTCCCCCCCTCATCTCCAGCTGGCTTCCACTGCCACTGGTAGTTCACTGGCTCTGCTCCAGTTGCTTGGACAGTGAATAATACAGGCTTTCCAGGAAAAATACCCATCAACTCCTGTGGATGAGTGGTGATCTTTGGATGCTCGGCTGCAGAAAAAATGAGTTTCCATGCTGACAGCATACATGTAGACATGTGGAAGGACAACAAAATCTTGCCATACCTGTTAGTGCAGTTATGCTATTTTTGTTTCTTAAGTTTTTTAGAGAAATGTTCAATCTAATTTTTTCAGGCTAAACTGTTAAGTTATCTTACCATGTGCACCTAACTGTATAAGCATTGTATTCATGTACCAGTTTCTGTATGATTGTATTCATTAGGGTTGTATGCTATATCCTATATTATAAGCATGCTGACTTCTTGATGTACCGGACGTGAACTGTTTCCCACTCAACTATCCCAATTGACCAACACTTCCTGAAGTGCATGCTCTCCAAAATACTATCGGTCTAGCTTGTCAAGTAGTCTTCTCTGAACTCTAGTTTATGTTAACAGTGCACATACTTCCCTTGTCATACTTTTGATCTCAATCCATCTGGTAATAAGTGACACATGCATGTTCGCATTTGTAACAGTCATGCGCCGTCAAATGTTGACTCAAACTTGAAAACTACTTGCAAGTGTTTACTATGCTCACACGTACACCAGAAGAGACATGAACTTTAACTCACCAACAGTGAGTGTTGCAGAGTCTGAGGTCTCACTACCAGCACAGTTGCTGACAGTGCAGTGGTAGCTTCCTTCATTCAACATTTGAACACTAGGGATGGTTAGTGTGGAGCTGTCTGCTCCTGGAAACCTCTCCACATCACAGACTTGCCACCCCTCACTCCCACCTCTTGGCTTGTGCTGCCACTGGTAGCTCAGGGGTTCTGAGCCAGCAACATGGACTGTAAAGCTTGCAGGTGTGCCTGCAACGACATCCTTTAACTCTTTCGGATGAGTGGTGATTCTGGGTGGATCAGCTGTACGTAAGCAGAGATGCAGGAGTGATGTTGCATAAAAGATGAGATTGATGTTTGGATTCTTACCGACACTAAGATTTGCTGGTTTAGAAGTCTGGTTTCCAATGGAGTTGTTGCTGGGTGGTTCAGCTGCAGACAGAGAAGGCAAAGTGTCACTGTGATTATTGACACTTGCAAAGAGCTATTGAAATGGATTCTTACCAACACTAAGTACAGCGGATTCAGAAGTCTGGCTTCCAGCACAGTTGCTGATAACACAGTGATAGCTCCCTTCATTCGACTTTTTCACACCGGATATGGATAGTGTACGGCTATTAGATCTCTTCACATCACACAGCTGCCACTCTTCTTTCTCACTCTCATCCCCAGACCCAACAAGTGTCCACCGCCATTGATAGTTGAGTGGCTCTGTACCAGTGGCATGGACAGTGAATGTAACGGGATGGCCTGGAACAGCATCCTTTAACCCTTTTGGATGAGTGGTGACTCTGGGAGGGTCAGCTGTATGCAGAAATAGAAAGAAAAATGCTGCTGAGATGCTTCTAATAATTGCAATTAATATCTGAATTCTTACCAACACTAAGTTTTGCTGCAGAGGAAATCTGGCTACCAGCACAGTTGCTGATAACACATTGGTAGCTTCCTTCATTCAGCTTCTGAACACTGGGAATTTTTAATGTAGTGCCGTCGGAGCTCTCCATGTCACACAGCTGCCACTCCTCACTTCCCCCTTGCTCATCTCCCGCTGGCTTCCACTGCCACTGGTAGTTGAGTGGCTTGATTCCAGTGGTTTCGACAGTGAATGTAACAGGTTGGCCTGGAACAGCATCCTTTACCCATTGTGGATGAACGGTAACTCGGGGAGGATCAGCTGTTTGCATGAAAAATAGAAAGAAGAATGCTAATGCTGCTGGGAAGCTTTGTACAGTGAAATGTAGATTTAATTTTCCTTTTGCTCCAGTGGAAATCTTGTTGCCCAGCTGGTTAATTAAACCAGCATGCATACTTACAATTCAGATTATCTATAAACTCCACAGGGGAGCATGTGTGCTTGCTACACATTGCCACGTGTGCATTCGGGGGGGGGGGTATTATGCAATGGTTAATTTTGTCCTTCACCTCGCCACTCCATCCCACCCCCTTCTCCTCCCCGTCCTGTCTCCCTGACTCTATAGCTACCTCTACTAACGCATATGTCCTGGGGACAAATTCACAGAAGAATAAATATTTACGTGTACTCCAACAGCAACATCATCTTCATAGCTGGAGATAATCTGCCAGGTAGCTAGCTTGCTAATGTGTGTATGAAGTCCACACATTCGACAACATCACGTGACAGACCCAATCCAGCTCCTTACATGTGATGCAAAGTTGGTAATTCAACAACAGAGGGAGCTGGGTTGTCAGGAAACGTTTATAACCATGCACAAATTCATACAGGTAATTAGAACTCAATCCGACATTCATTGAAACTCAGTGTGTGTATTCATACACTTTACTTTGCAATTAAGTGTCTGTGAATATGGCAACAATATAGAACATAATAAATTACTAGACAACAGCACTACCCAATTACAAAACACACACAGTAATAAGTGACAAAAGGAACTCAGCATAATTAAATGAAACAACATAAACAACAACTCCAAACAAATCGATAACGAACAGATTTAGGAACATCCTATTCCTCAAGATCTAGTCCTGCTGCTGCTAGCCTGGTGTGAAGCATTCCTGCATTGAAGGTCCAGAGCCGAGTTGGAGGAGATTCTCACAGCTAGTCCATGGTCATGCCATTGAGAGTGGGTGCATTGGTCCGAACAACTTGGAGGCTGCTGGGGGCTAACATCCCGACCACAAGTGAAAAAAAGATGATGCCTCGGGCTGCTGACATCTTCATGGCAACTGTCCTTCTCAATCTCCCCTGCTTCACATTTCTGCGGGGTTTACCACAATTAGGCTAACGAGGGTATATGTAGAGCCAATAAAATATAGGTCCCCCAGGACCCACACCTTCCCAAGCAGAAGCGACTAACAGCCCGTTTACACTAGACCGAGAAGGGCAGATTCGCTCCGGTTCGACGCTGGTAGGTGCGTTTACACTACGCCGCACGAGCGCTCCATGTACGTGAGATCTAGATTAGGGGTCGAAGTTCATGATTAGTCACGTGCCCAGACAGCATTTGCACGTGCACGTACGTCGATATACAACACCATGACAACCCCTAGTCTCGAAACCGGACCCTTCGTGATCTGGTTCGGATACTATTGGCAACCGTCACGCCCCCCATCCACGCCCTACCAACGGGTTCGATCCGGTTTACACTTGGGGCGGGAGCGCTCTGGGTCGAACCAGTTCGATGGAGTTTGGTGGTCCAGTACGGAGCGGACTGGGGCGGTTCGGTTCGTGTTTACATTACGAGGTAATTCGAACCAGTTCGAGCCAGAGCGCTAGTGCATGTAAACGGGCTGATACACTATTACATTCTCAGTACATAGTACACGTACAAACACCTCGATCCTCATTAAATTTTGGTAGCCAGAGCTGAGTAAAATCACGCGCACTACTCAGAACATCTATGGTATGATGGGACTCAGACCTGCAGATCAAGCTAGTGTATTAACCACTAGACTGCCAGCCACCGTCACAAGATAATCTTTAGAGCATGCTGGGAGTGCAGTTAGGGTTTTCGGACAAAAATTAAGTAATTGCCATTATAATGCAAGTCAGTAACCATTCCTGAAGGAACATTCTGAAAGATCATTACAACACACATGCAGTGAAAAAGAGAAGTCACCTTTTGAACTATACTACTATATACTACACTCGTCACTAAAGTGGAACCTGACTAAACATTGATTTAGTCTCGTGCCCCAGTATTTAAGGTCTGAGAATGATACTATGATTATTGCTGCACTGTTTAAAAACATCACAACATATGCAGCATTTGTAGTAAATACGTCATTGTGTCAAAGTGTTTGACAATAGCCTCATTCCCAGGCTCTCCCACGCGAAAAGCTGGGCGATGGCCTGCGCACAAGGCTAGTTTGACAATGGAGTGTTACTCTGGATGACACATTTGTCCCCCCCCCCCCCACACACACACACACATACACACACCAATAATAGATCCATGTAGCAGAGTTCACCCACTCCTATAACCTGACACTTGTACACATACCCACTTCCTGGTAGAGGGATCCAAAATCAAACAACTCGCTGTTTTTCCAGTGGGCTGCAAAGATGGAGGAGTTCCCTGCGTTTATCGGATAGAGGTCGGCTCTCTTCATTTTTTGCTGATTAGGGGAAACAAGAGACAGCTCTGGATGGACCTCAACAACCAAGTTGCGGGATGAATCTGATTCCAAAAGTACGGTCAAAAGTGCCACCTGCATGGCATATTTCATCCTCTCCATCTCGTGGAGAAACTTCGTCAGACACGACTCAGAACTGAAGACAACGTGAAAAAGTGGGGACTGCTCGTAATAGAATGTATCCATATGATAGACCCCAAACTTGTGCAGAATAGGTGAGATAGTGTTTGTGATCAACCATAGCTTTGCGCTAATGGTACTTCCATAAACGAGGGTCGGTTCCTCATAACTGCCTGCCTTGACGGACTTGATTCGCGTGTTCTCTCCATTCACCGTCACCCTTGTTTTCAGGAGAAAGAAATCGTTATGGTAGCTGGTGTGGATGTTGAACTCTGGGTCAACCTCGATGTCAACCACACGTTCCATCGCCATTCGAAAAGAACCACGCTGACCACGGTTCGGATCGGATGGGTGGGGAATAGCCCCTCCCACCTAAAATGCGAGCATGTTTTCTAGCGCTCTAATTACTCGTAAATACTCTCAGTTGCAGCGCAGTCAGACGTTGCTGCACTGAGCGCTGTTGTATTACACTGACTGCTAGCCAGCCACAACGACAGTAGCAGCGAGTGCATGCGGTGGCAAGTCTGATGTCGCCATTGCCGGTGATGCATGAGCCCTAGCCTCGTACATGTTGTCGTTCCCAGGCCCGCGCGCCGCTGCAAGCGACGAAAAGCTGGGCGGGGCCTGGGAACGTGGGAACGAGGCTATGTCTACCCTACTGCAAAATTCACTGAGGGTGCCCAACTAAATCGACTTCGCAGTCCAAGTGCACAGCCTATACTTAAGAGTTCATAGATTTGCAATTGAAAGAGCAGCTGATGGTCGTGCCCTCCCTCCTCTGACCAAGATTAATCCTCCATGCAAGTTCCTTGCTTCCTGTATCAGCTGCATGTGTTAGTCACTAATGTGTGTAGATCTCTAGTGACCAGTCCAGCAACCAGCAACCGTCAGCATATTAATCAAAGGTGAAGTATGGAGCTCTGCTGGAGATATGGAGCTGTTTGTAATGCCAGAAGAACCACTGCACACACAGCCACCCACCCACACACACACCCATCCATCCACCCACCCCCCACCCACCCACCCACACACACACGCAAAAAATCCAAAAGTACACTCTCGAAGAAAATAATATTATACCAGAATAGTGCTAGTAATAGCTTCACTATTCAGTTGCTCAGTAGCAGTTGTGCATGAGTACAATGCTCTCGTCCACTCTCAGGAGCAGCTGTCTTTGGTTGCTGCAGCAGCACACAGCCAGTCCAGCCGATCGAGGAGGGAAGGACCGGCTCAGCCAGCAGACAAGCCTTGCATCATCAGTGTCGTGGCTGGTGAGGGTGTGTGGTTGAGTCCGGAGCTTCTCTGCATGACTTCCCTCCTCCGGTTCCTGCAGCTGCTGTGCGAGAACCACAACACAAACCTGCAGGTGTGTTGTGTGTGTGTGTGTGTGTGTGTGTGTGTGTGTGTGTGTGTGTGTGTGTGTGTGCGTGTGTGTGTGTGGTGTATGTGTGTGTGCGTGTGTGGTGTATGTGTGTGTGCGTGTGTGTGTGTGGTGTATGTGTGCATGTGTGTGTGTGGTGTATGTGTGTGTGTGTGTGTGTGTGTGTGTGTGTGTGTGTGTGTGTGTGTGCGTGGGGGGGGGATTTCTAAGTAGGTTTGTGTGCGTAGGTCTAACATTTTTTGCTTGGTAGAGGAGGAAGGGATAGTAAACTGAAGCGTGTTAAGCAGACGGCGTGCAAAGCACACCTTTTTGTGGGCTAAGATTGAATCAGGTGGGTTTGGCAGCTACCAAACACTTGTGTTCAAAACCACTGCATGTTTTTTGCCTTGTTTACAGGTAATTATGACATCATACCTTTTAAATTCTGGGGAGGGGGAGATCCCCCCCCCCCCCTATGGTGGGGTGTTCACGAAATGACTGAAATTCCCACTTTACCACTAATGTATGGTTATCCCGGGTCCATATCTATGGATAACCAACCATGCACTCTCTCCCGTCTTCACGCATCACAGCAGCCACTGCTTTACTTCCAAGTGCTGTACGACCTCTCCTTCTTCCTGGTGATCATCATCATCTTCATCTTTGGTGTCATCATTGACACATTTGCCGACCTCAGGGCTGAGAAAAACAGAAAGGACAATATGTTGAAGAACACGTGTTTCATCTGTGGTGAGTGTGAGATGTGGAGGGAGGAGGGGAAGAGGGAGAATTGTTTCAACGTTTGACAAGACTGGCGCTCGTACAAATTTACCTCCACATCTTCCTTGTGTTCCTCCCTCTATCTTTCCCCCCTCCTTCTTTCCTCTCACCCCTCTTCCCACCACCCTCCCTCCCCCCTCACCCTTCTTCCCTCCCCTCTTCCCTCCCCTCCTCCCTCCTCGATCCCCTCCTCGATCCCCTCCAGGTTTGCAGCGGTCTGAGTTTGAGAACAAGGAGGTCACATTTGAGTTTCATATCTCCCGGGAGCACAACCTGTGGCACTACCTCGACTTCATTGTACATCTTAACACAAAGGACACGACTGAGTTCACAGGACCAGAGAGCTACGTCTACAAGATGATCTCGGTGAGTAACAGGCAAGGTTGAGTGACAGCAATCAACATAATCAGGCTATCGGCTCACGAGGCTGTTGGTAGTGACTAAAACAGGCTGTGTTGTATGTCAGCAGTGTGATGTCATTATGATGTCACTAGGATTATATTGTTAAGAGTCACGATGTAGCGTAAACCACCAATTATCGGCATGACCTTATTATCGTCACCCGACATACGGAGAGTAAGCGGCGAAAATACGGATTCCGTTCGCATTACGTCATCGTCGCGCAAGCTGTTTACAAGGCTGAAGCTTTGCAGAAGGTTTGTCTTTGTTTAACTCTTTAACACCTGAAATAGATTATAGGTTTACACTACTCACCACTGTGGTCTATTTGGCTGCAGTAAAACCACACTAGAACTACTTGCTGGTAGGCTAAGCTCGGGGGGATGCCCCGGGTGGTCATTACTAATGACACTTTCACAGTTTATCTAGACAGGAAAGAGTGGGTTGAACTGGGCGGGGCGAAATACTAAGTTAGTTGCGTGCGGGGCCGACGTTTGAGATGCTGAACTAAAGCGGTCATTTTCTTGGAAGAAGCTGAAGTCTGCTGCTGCTTACTCTGCTGCTGGATGGGGGAGACCAATAGTGACTCACGAAGTGAGCGCTACTTCAGGTAACCACAGAACGAAGGCGGAATAAGCCTTTTTATTCGTACTCTTTGAACGGCCATCAATGGCCGACTCAGCGCTGCTCAAACAGCTGCCCACAACAACGCTCAACATCTTAGCATGCCTTTACTACGGTATTTACAGAGCGGGAGAGTACTTACCAATCAGCTGGAGCGGCATAAAGCCGTTTGACGTCGTTGCCCGACAAACAGAAGCCTTAGAAGTTCACACTACTAAATTGTACACAAAAGTGTACTATCGGGTTTAAAGGGTTAAAAGGTTATAACTGGATGTCATTTACTGTCCTTTTAGCCATTTTATGTTGTAGGGCTGTTCATGTCTAATCAAAACAAGCGTAGGGGGAGACCGCGACCTTGGGTCCTCTCCTGCCACTGGATCAGACTTTTGAGGACGACTAGCATGACTGTGCTGGATCAGAATGGGTGGAGTGCGTGTGCAAGAGATGGCTCCACGAATGTGCCACGCACTGGATGTGGAAGAAAGAGAAATGTTCTGCTTTTACTGTGTTGTGTGATGAACGAATTTTATTCAAAAATTCATATATTGAAGGGGTTGCATGCTTTGGTGTTTTTTTTTTCACTGGGTGATAGATAGAATGGTCATGAACCTGGGGGATTTGTGGTGGATTTTTGTGGCCTTCAGGGGATGGAGGTGAGTCGATGCCATCAGCATGTGCCGATAATTGACCCAGGATTATCTATGGGAGTACTAGGCAGTGACGATAATACGTACAGGGTGCCGATAATTGATTTGTGTGAGGTTGCATTCGCTAGTGCACCGCTAAAAGCCGGAAATACGTAACAGCTTTAAAGGTGGTAGGGCTTATAGAGGGCGTGACGGTCTATACGTCGGTGCAAGTTTGGTATCCTGGAACCGTTCGTAGACGATGCTGCAAATCATACAAATTCAGGTGACGATAATTGGTGGGTTACGCTATAGTGAGAATCTCCTAATGTTACAAGTACGTGGCTCCTCCAGTACTGTGTACTGGACACAAAGATACGGACACATTCACAGTATAACAAAGCACAAAAGAGGACAGAACAAAGCATGTGGGGCCAGGGCAGAATCAAAGTAGCAGTGTAAATTAACCACTAATTATCACGATACTACACTCCTCCCTCACTAAAACATGAAGGCAAAAGAAAAAGCCAGTCCCTTCCAAGTAGACTAGGCCCATCATCAGCCACAACATGTAGCATCAAGTCTTCACTCTTGTTGCGGTATCGTACTTGAACTGGAACTGCGCCCAACACATTCACATAATTCCCTGTGTAAGTTCGCAATCGGGTGATGAGAGGACCCCGGAGGTCAGTGTTAGGAAAGGTACAGTTCTTGGTCACAGCAGAAATTATCGTCATGGCGGCTCCCGTATCGACCTCCATGGTGAGCTGCTTGTCATTCACTGTCAGCTCCACTGAAATAGGTTTTGAACATTCGTCCCTTATGGAAAATAATGCGAGCTCCTCAGTGTCTGCGGTAGAACTCCCAATCGACTCTTCCACTTGTCGAGTATAGTTGCATGTTGCACGATTTGGGGTTGAAATTCCCCTTGACTCTGTTCTCTGGTTGCAAACTGGGGCAATATGGCCCTTCTTACCACAACAGTGGCACATCGCCTCCGCGAATCTACAGTCCCTGGATTCATGGTTCGTCCGACGACAACGGAAACATGGCTCGCGCTGAGACAATCGACTCCTCTCTCCCTTCCGTGAATTGATGGAGAGTTTCTTTATTGATTCCTCTGTACCCTTCAAGGATTTGACATTGGACTCTGCCGCCTCCATGGCCTGGGCTATTCCAGCGCTCGCTTGAAGGTGAGGTCGGCCTCAGAAAGTAGGCGCTTCTGGACACTACTACTTCTCATTCCGCACACCAACCGATCCCGGAGTGCTTCGCCGAGGTAGTCTCCGAATTCGCAGTCAGTCGCAAGTCGCCTAAGCTCTGCAACGTACTCAGCGATAGACTCCTCCATCGATTGATCTCTGCGGTGGAAGTGGAACCTTTCCGCGATGAGCAACGGTTTAGGTTGGAAGTGGGAGGTGAGAGCTGCTGCTAGTTCATCGAAAGACTTCTCTTGCGGCAATGTTGGTGAAGTTAAACTACACAACAGTGCGTAAGTCTTGGCACCAACAACACTCAGGAGGACGGGCACACGCTTGCCTGCTGCAATGTCGTTCGCTTTAAAGAAGACATTGAACCTCTCCAGGTAGGCCGTGACTGACTATGCACCAGGTGTGAATTCCTGCAAGGTACCGAAAGTAGGTTGTGCCATCTTCGTCGCCAGTTGTAATATCTTGGGCCGAGGGAGTTGTTGGTGCTTGCCGCGATGTAGTACGAAGTGAATATTATTGAAGTCCGAGCAAACTCTGATTCACAATACATGCACCTTACAATATATAGCAACTAAGACAGAAGGCTGGACACAAAGATATGGACACATTCACAGTATAACAAAGCACAAAAGAGGACAGAACAAAGCATGTGGGGCCAGGGCAGAATCAAAGTAGCAGTGTAAATTAGCCACTAATTATCGCGATACTACAACCACCCCACAGAGCAAGCCACCAGACCTGGAGTGGTTCCCTCGGCTACATTGCATGTCCCTTCATTCTGCTGACGACACTGAGCCAGAGCAGAACGAGATGTAGGACCTCCACGATCAGCTGGCTGACACCACAGCTCTTGTGAAGATGCTGTCGCAACAGCTGGGGGATCTCAGGGACAATGTTGATGTCATTGTGTCCTCAGCATGGGACAAGGGGGGGGGGGGGGGGGATCGAGTCAGAGGGAGGAGGTTGTAACACCTCCGCTCCCGAACCTTGGACTCGTGAGTGACCTCAGGTGTTCTATTTCTTGTTCTCTCTCCCAGATGATTGAGCAGCGAAAGCTCTATCAACGCAAGACTCTCCAGCCACGAGTGGGACAGGGACAGTACCCCAATAACATGATGACCCTATGATATCATAACATGGTCACATGACATCAAATGACTGTCATGTGACTTGTATCACCTGATTCATTTCAAATTAGCTACTAGCTGTAGTTTGCAATCACGGAAGTTATTTTTCTTTTTTAGTCAGCTGTATACATTCCCATCCCTTTTTGTGTATGGCATGAATGAAGTTGTCATGGTGACTGCTGCCAGAGTATTGTCAGTGCAGCCGTAATTAGCCTCGGTTCCCATGCAGGCCCCCGCCCAGCTCTTCTTCATGCAACCAAAACAGTGCAGGCCTGGGAATGAGGCTATAGCCGTCATTACAACTGCCTGTGTGTTCTGGGTGGTGGTGTTGACCATGCATGCAGCTAGTGTTGTTTGGCCTGGGAATGAGGCCAATCATGCATGATCAGCGCCGCGTGTACAGTATGGGCCTGCATGGGAATCAGATCAATGAGCTAGTATCAGTGCACATGCATAGATGTGATGTCTCCAACAAGACTCTGCCATAAGCATTCTATGATTCATCTAACATGAGAAGTTGCTAGTTTATTAATTAGTAGATCTACTTTGTAGCCGTACTAATTAGGCGAGCACTGGGCATAAAGTGCAAGAACGAAGTAGGGTAGAGAAATTAGTAAGTTTCACCTTTTGAGATAACTCTCTACCCCATTTAACGAATTCTCTGGCAACGTTAATAAATCTAAGTTGGTGACTTGCATGAGCACTAAGTTTGCTGGACTCAATCCAAGATCACCAAACTGCCACTATACGGCACATCATCACTGTAATTGATAGAGCTCTGTAACTTTATGATCTAGAAGTCACAAGACTCCCCCCTCCCGTGCTCCAAACAATGGAGGTAATATTAATTCACTGTCAGCAGTTAGGCCACACCAAATTCATTTCAGACCAACCAGTCCCAAATTTACACATCCTGTTGGTCATCCCGGGATCCTGTGTATGGCATGAATGACATATAGCTAGCTATAGTTGTGATGGTCACTGCTGCCAGTGTACATGTATTGTCAGTGCAGCTGTAATTAGCTTCATTCCCAGGCCCCCACCCAGCTTTTCTTTGTGCAACCAAAAAATGACGCAGGCCTGGAAATAAGGCTAGCCGTAACTTTATTGTTTACAACTGCCTGTGTGTCCCGGGTGGTGTTGACCAGTGCTAGCTGTTTGGCCTGGGAATGAGGTCAATCAGTACCATGCATGCAGTGTATGGGCCTGGGAATGAGGTCAATCAGTATCAGTGTATGGGCCTGGGAATGAGGTCAATCAGTACCAGCTAGTGTATGGGCCTGGGAATGAGGTGATCAATGCACAGTCCAGCAGCATTGCTAACTCTGACAACTTGAGCATTTACTTTGCTGGTCTCAATCCAAGATCACCAAACTGCCAAATTAAAACCATTGCATCGCAAAATTTTCCCACTATACAGTACAGTAATTGCTAACACAAACAGAGGACCAGGATGAGCCTCTGTAACTGCAGTGTAGCAATATTATGATCTAGAAGTCACAAGACTCCCCCTCCCCCCTCCACTGAATGTGCAATGTGCATGCATGATACTGCAAACAATAGAGGTAGTAATGGAGTGCAATTTCTCATTGAGGTAAGATTTGTCAATTTCTGTACGGCATGTAGGCTATTTCAGGACAAACTATACGTAGGAGACTGCATGAGGTTTACTATTACTTGTCACTGATATATACTACCAGCGCAGCAAGCTGTACCTAAAATAGCTACCACCCTGTGTGCAGTACGTACCAAGGAAACGTAGTTCACTAGTCCGAAACTGTCGCTGTCCACTACCCCTTTGTAATTCCATCACTTATAGACTGCTACACCGGCAAACGCACTGCATATCCTCACTCACCTCGAGATGTAATAATTATGGGACAGCACGACGATCATGGTGAGGATGCTACTGGAGGCCAGTGCATGTGGGATCGCCTAGTAGTTACTGCTGTCTCCATTCTGATTATTAAAAACGTATTATTTTAATTGTACAACAAATAAGTTAGAAAAAATTACAAGCGTTCCAAAAATATTAAAATATTAAAACATTCCCATATCGGCTACATATGGGGGGTATTCTGGGAATGAGGCAAAGTCACAACACAACTGCATCGACTCGGCTAGTGCGTTTGCCATTGCTGTCACGTCCTCCTGCAACCAGGATCTCACCGCTGGGTAGCAGTGTAGATGTACAAGAATGTCGTGGAGAAGGTAAGTCGCCAACCTTCTTCCAATTGTTCGTAGCAGGCTGGTAGACGTGGATGGCTGTACTGCGATCGTTGCCATGGAGACCCCCAATGGCTACTACTGATCCGTGTACAGAGATAGCGGCAGAGGTCTTCAGTGGTGGTGCGGGGAGCTTACGCCATTGCGTGGATGTGTTGGTGGTGGCGGAGGTAACACTGCTCCGCATTAGGTCGGGGAGGGACACAACGAGTGTCTCCCTGGTCAGCGACCCCCCCATCAGGAACAACTCATGTTTAACAATAGCCGATGTCATGTTGTAGCAGTTCACGTACGGGGAGTGGTGAGGTAGACAGCCATTGGCGGGATGTAGTATCAAGGACCTCAACTGTGGCTAGGGGGTCACCATCCCCCCACCCACCTGCCACCACCAGCCGCTTGTCATGAGTAGCAACGGCTGGACTGTGACGTGGTGTGGGCATGGAGGGGTAGGGCCGTGTCCACCCCCAGGATCGGGACAGCAACTTCTTATCCCACACTGTGATCTGATTGGTCTCCTGGCTTGGCCGAATAGATGTATTGTACCCACCGACTAGCGTGAGCTTGTTGGTGAGTATCGCCATTGCAAATGACACACACTCGTACCGTGGTAGTGGTACCCACTGGTCAGTTTGTGGGTGATACTGGTAGACAGTATGTTCATCATCATCATATCCGAGTGAGTGTGTGAGTCCTCCTCCAACAAACACGTCCTCACCAAGTCTCACTGACTGTAGGTTCACCAATCCACACGGCATGTCCCTGCACCGTCTCCACTTCAATGTCAGAGGTAGCTGTAGCCCACTGAGGGGACGTGCCTGGGATAGAGGAATCGTATTATGAGTCGTACATGATTTTATGGCATCATAAAGCGGCCATTACTCTCAGCTGGTAGGTAGCTACACAGTTCATTAATATAGTGTACCAGTGACGCAGCTGAGCTGGATTAGTTTACACTGCAGTTCTCGTGAAGGTTTAGGAAACTAGAGTGTAAATGTTGCCAGTGAGAGGCAGCACATGTACCACGGACATTACAGCCTACTTAATTTCTGCAGGACGTAATGTGTGCATATGTGTGGATATGTCTATTGACTAACCTCGTAGGCCAGTTGCTAACTTGACAGCTACCTTTTGACTATTTGGCACCTTCCAGACTTTGTGGAGCCACTGCACAGTGTATCAAGTGCCATGTCTAAGCAGGTCAGTTGCTGATTAGCAGTGAATTATGGTATCAACAGTGTGCACCTGCTAATTATAAATTCGCTGCCTGAAATAGAATGGGTACTAGTAGCCCCTCCTAACTGGACATGGAAGGTTAAAGGGTCAACTTACATGTGGCTGTCGAAGTGGGGATTGCAGTGCAGCTACATTCACACGTTTGGGTGCAGTTTGCTCCTGCATAGTACATGTATAAAATTAAGAATGTGCATTATCTACCAACACTGAAGTGTCTGAAAACAGGGTAGCTAGCTATCATACAGACGGAATTATCAATACTCTCCCTATATTATGCAGATCTATATATAATGAACTAACTTGTACTAGAATGTAACTGTGGCCTTTTCACTAGATAATAGTCAGGATTTTCAGACGATGGGCAATCTCCCCTGTCTAGTTGATGAATATCAACTAAACCACTAAATAACTATTGTGTGAGCTTACATGAATATTCAGGGTTGTCTTCCATGGAGTTGCTGAGATGAAAATGCTGATACGCTCTCACCTTGGAAGCAGTTTGATCCTTTAGTAAAATGTTTCATAGTATGTAGCTAACTTCATACCTTAAGCTCCCTTTGTAGTCTGTCAATTTTGGCATCCCTCTCTCTGACAAGTTGCTGCTGTATCTGTGCAAGTCAGAATCAACTCTCATGATATTATGTGATCTGTGATTTAATCAGTAGACATTGCGTCTGTTGAACTAACCTGCAGTTGTTGAAGTTCAGATTGCACCGCAGTCAGCTTCTTGTCCTTGGCTTTGTCTTGGTCCTGTGTTGAAGTAGAGAAGAATTTTGTCCTCCTAGTAGCTAACCATATGCAGAGCAAGAATCATTCATGCATGAATGTAGATGTCGAATCTGATGTTATTACCCTCAATGCTTTTAGCTCTCTCTCCAGTTGGCGTTCCTCTCTTCCACTCGTAGTCTTCCTTTGTCCTCCTAGTACTAGTAATCAATGCAAGATTCAAGCCACGATCACTTCATGCATCAGATTGATGTCCTTACTCTGAGCGTTTGTAAGCTTTCCTGCAGCTGCCTCATTTCTGTGGTTTGTTGGGTTTGAGTGTCTTGAGATTCGAGCACGCCTGAGGACATTAAATAGTTGTCTCATGGTCAACACAATTAGCAAAGTGTAGGTAGTTACTAGCTAGCTATGTACATGCACACCATTCTGTGGTGCCAGACTGGCCAGCAGTTTGCAGACTTTCTCAGCATGGTCAGCCCTTCCACATTCCAGGAGAGCCTCTATCAGCCTCTTGTTTGTTGCCTTGAAAGCAAACTTCCTCTTCCACTTCTGAAGGGTCTTGAGTCGTTTCTCTAGTTCACTTTTTCCATCCAAATCAACTTCATCAACTTCAGAATCATTTAGTTTCAAGTAAGGTGCAACTCTCCTCCATTCCATGTCCAAGAACCTGGAGACTTCAACAAGGTGTTCAAGCATGCATTATAATTGTGTATACGTCCTTGATCCCAAAAATGTTTGCTCATAATAATTATGATTACAATTTCAATCATAATTATGCTGGCAGCTTATATATGGAGGCTGCATGCTGCAGTTTCAACCATGCAGTACACACATGCAAGCATTCATCTGCTGTTACCCTAAGGTAGCAGGTCCTTGTAGACTGTCTGCACACCTTCAACACACATTCACATGTAAAGATAATTATTTATAATCTATGCAGCATGATGAATGATATTCTCATCAGCCTAATTTCACTCAGAGAATCACCATCCTTATACAGGCATGCATAACAATACCAAACACACAATCAGAGTAGTCTGATAGTAGAATGATAGTCTTTTCTGTTGCACAAATCACAATTTCCTCCTCCCTCCCCTTCTCCGCTACTCTACACTCCAACAGGTTCTCCAACACCAGGTGCCACTGCCTGTACAGCAATGAACTGATCCGCACTGCATGGGAGGAGGGAGAGTGTCATATCCGACTCATGCATCAACAGAATATTGATTATTAGAGTGACAGTAGGTGGAGTGTACCTCACACCCAATGGTGTGGGTACGAACACTACTTTCCAAAAGGGGTGGATACAGTAGGCGTATAATCTCATGATCAGAGTAAACATTAAACATAGCCTGTGCAATGGTCGGGGAGGGGTGGGTCCACTAAATTCACAATTGCCTACACAGTGCTTTGGGATCTCAATCCAATACAATACCATCATGGGATATACTAATATCCTGCCTTATGGGCATTTCACATGGCTGTCAGTTATGAACACTGGACAAGTTACTGAAGGTGGACCCCATATCTTAGAACTATGTATGGTCTTACTGCATAGACGAGGGTCGGGTGGAATAGTCACAACGTGCAATGCTACCATGTGGATGCCCAAACTACATTTTCACACAGTGTATTTGGAGCTCAATTGCAGTGGAGAGGAAACGACTGCTAAGTGATTGGTAATAGAGATTTGCTCCCATACCTACCCGTGTTCCATTAGCCTCGTTCCCAGGCCCCAAACGAAAAATCGATGGGGCCTGGGAACGAGGCTAGTGTTCCATTTCAGGGCAGGTGCAGCTGTCCTCAGCCCTCATCCCATAGCCTCCTGGTATAGGCAACGGAGGGGACTCTTTAGCAGAGTGGTTAGCTGTCGGTACATGGTGATATAACCATGTACAACAGTTGGAGTGACCTAGCCTCGCTCCCATGCCAGCGCACCACTTTCGGTTCCACGAAAGAATGCGGAGGGCCTGGTATGTTTCCTCACGTGCTTGACGTCAAGGGTAGAAAGGTGGTAGAAAGGATTTAATTGAACATGGGCGATCTGGGATTTACAGCTACAAGTAGCTAGCAACTTTACTACATGTACATACAGTGGCGTGATATTGCATATCCGCGATGAACCCTGTGTTAAGCTCACGTATTTTTAGTACACGCCAGAGATTCCGCCTGTTTCAAATTTTAATTTTTGCCAGACACACGTTCTTCCTCCTCCGTCGTGAAAAAACAATGATGTCATCATGCGCTGTTGTTGAACAATACGCAAAACTTTGCTTTTATGTTCTGGCCATTTGTCGATTACGTAATGCTCACGTGAGGAAACATACCAGGCTCTCCCCGTTTTCTGTACTGCAAGCGATGAAAAGCTGGGCGGGGCCTGGGAACGAGGCCAGGAGTGACCCACTTCAGGTCACTACCATTAGTTACAAGTACTCTGAATGACAATCACACATTGCTTCCAAAAGGAGTGGATACAGTAGCCCTATATTCATGATCAGAGTAAACATAGTCTGTGCGCTGGTCAACAAGGAGTGTGTCCACTAAGATATTCACTGACATGATCCCAATCACTCTCTGATAGCTGTTGCCTGGGGAACACTTTGGAATGTTGATAAACTTGGTCTGGTGCACTCGAGTAGCTTTCATTAGCCTCGTTCCCAGGCCTTCTCACCCCAGTGTTTCACCACTCAATTCATCATTCTTGGACATAATTATGGTCTAAGTAAGATAGCTAGAGGCCTCCCATTAGGACTTTAACCCTTTAAACACTCAGCAGTGTTGAAAACTGGTACATTGCAGCAAATACGGAGACCTATTTCCAGTGCTATATTTTCCAGTGGAAAATATAACACACTTTGACCTTCTTTGCAACAAGCTATATAATACATTACCACACACTTGCACAGTGTACCCTTTAATTAACCTCATTCCAAGGCCTGCCTGGTTGGTGTGTGTTGAAAACAATACACAGAAGAGGAAGAGCTGCGGAGGCTTGGGATCATTCATTATGTGAATGACCTCAGGTGGACGCGAGGTGGTTCAACAAATCCTGGATCAGTTCATCATCCATTTGACTAGGTTTGAGTGCTCCACCAGACTCCAGACGCTCGAGACAACTCCGCTCGCCAAGTGTATATGCCTATTTGTGGTCAGGCCCTACCCCCCTATGTCCACCCGATGTCATTCACTTCAGCGTATTATTGTCAATGCAAAACAAAGAACAAAATTACGGCTGGGAACAAGGCTACCCTTTCATCATGCCAGTGACAAACCTGGTGTGTACCTGGAGTTCAAATGGGGAAAGGACCAAGAGGTGATCATTACAAGTAAATGAGATATCGCCCACCTTGAGTGTCCCATTTCAAGACAGGAACAGGTGTCCCTCAGTCCTCCTCCCCTAGCCTCCTGGTACAGGTGTCCCTCAGCCCTCCTCCCCTAGCCTCCTGGTACAGGTGTCCCTCAGCCCTCCTCCCCTAGCCTCCTGGTACAGGTGTCCCTCAGCCCTCCTCCCCTAGCCTCCTGGTACAGGTGTCCCTCAGCCCTCCTCCCCTAGCCTCCTGGTACAGGTGTCCCTCAGCCCTCCTCCCCTAGCCTCCTGGTACAGGTGTCCCTCAGCCCTCCTCCCCTAGCCTCCTGGTACAGGTGTCCCTCAGCCGGCCTCCTCCCCTAGCCTCCTGGTACAGGTGTCCCTCAGCCCTCCTCCCCTAGCCTCCTGGTACAGGTGTCCCTCAGCCCTCCTCCCCTAGCCTCCTGGTACAGGTGTCCCTCAGCCCTCCTCCCCTAGCCTCCTTGTACAGGTACAGCTGCTGACTCTTCAACGGAGTGGCCACCTGGGACAATTGACATGATCATAAAACTACAGCAGTTACAATGACCCACTTCAGTTACCATAGTTACAAGTACTTTGAAAGACAATTAGCTTCCAAAAGGGGTGGCCACAATAGGCTTATATTTAGTATCAGAGTATAAACATAGTCAGTGCACTGGTCAACAAGGGGTGTGTCCACTAAGATATTCACCATCCTAATCAGTCTCTGAAAGCTGTTGCCTAGGTAGTACTTTGGAATGTTGCTAATCTTGGTCTAGTACACTGGAGTACACTTTCATGGGACATGTAATGACCACTGCTCTCACCTGGGAATAGCTTATAAGCTACAAGTAATAAAAAACATTTAAAATGTAACAGGATGTAGGGATACCAGAACCGCAAAAAGTAAGGAAACAAGGTAGGGATGATCACACAAAACAGTGAAGTATACAACCCCCTACAGAGATCTTTTTCCATAATACGTGTATACTGAAAAAAGATATGTAGGGGGATTGTATACTTCACTGTTTTGTGTGATCATCCCTACCTTGTTTCCTTACTTTTTGCGGTTCTGGTATCCCTACATCCTGTTACATTTTAAATGTTTTTTATTACTTGTTTATGTCATTTTTTTTAACAGCAGGCGCATGCATGCTGGACTCTGGCATTTACACTGCCAGCAATGGCTGAAGAATCAGACCCAAGCATCTCAAAAGCCAACCCTTTTCTGGATGGATACTACGCCAGTGCTCCCTGAGCTGAAGACCATAGCTAAGTTTAGTGTAGCTAAAATAGCTATACCAGATAGTAGTAGCGACACATTGTTGAGTCTTTAGATAGGCATTCACCCCTCTCACAGAACACAGTCTAGTAACATATATAGCACAGAGAATTTACCTCAGTCTAGTTGCGGTAACACAACGCAAGGCACGTCTAATTCAGCGATCTTGAATAATAATTACGTATCGTTGCTAAGTGATCGTTTAAGTGCGCATGCGTACAAACATGAAAATGGCGTGACAAATGAAGCCATAGTTATTGAGTGGGCAGCTGTAGCCGCCTGGTGAAGACTTGGAGGTTGCCAAAAAGCGATGGGCTGGTGCACTGCTCGGTGTAAAATGCTGCTGTTTCGTGCGAAAACCATCATGAGGGATTGAGGCGACGTTGAGCTATCCCGTCTGAAAGAAAGAAGAAGAAGAAGAAGAAGAAAGAAGAAAGAAAAACAATTTGTGACCCGCTGAGGGATAACCCGGCACATCCCGCAATTATTGATTTCGCGTTAGAGGCAATTATAGTCACAAAGCAACATTTTGGCGAAAGCGCGGTTATTACAGCAACGGGTCAGCAGACCCATGGACTACAAGATATCAGAGTATAAAGCCTGGATCTACTTCCATTCCGGCGTTATAAGCCCGAACTCAAGCTATATCGTCGTGCATAAATTAGTATACGGAAGGCGTTGCTACGCACACAGAACGAACTACTTACCACAAATGGTGTCATTTCACGCTGTCCTCTGGTTTATTCGGTCCATTTTCACTCCGTCTGACCTAGCTATCTACCGGATGAGTCGCGAAAAACACGGCTAGCTAGCTTCAGCACGAACTAAACGCGTCCAGCTACTTAACAATGGACGACACGTAACACGGATAGTATACGGAAAATAATCACATAGCATAGCAACGTCAAAAATTGCATTTAGTTTTGCGTATTCCGCGCGCGTTTCGAGCTGTATCTCGGCAACTGGATGACCGATCGCTTTGATATTTGGTCTACGGCAAGATGAAAGGTAGCTGTTATGATTTCCGGTGTTAACTCAGTTTTTTTAAAATGCGGGATGTGCCGGGTTTTCGCTCAGCGGGTCACATTTGCCCGTTTTGCGAGTACCTGGTGCGGTACTTTCGCGACGGTTTTTCGCGACGCGAGGAGTCTTGTTGGTCATGAAAACACTCGAAGATGAACGGTATGTGGTTATAAAGGCTTATAAGTGTACCGTTTCTGAGATTTGGAGAGATTCTTATGTATTAGCATATATTGCGTGTACGTCGTATCCCTACATACAGAGTCTACCGACTCTGTGATATATTCCCAGGTGAGAGCAGTGGTCATTGGGCCGAGCCTGAGTGAGCCCCACGTAGCCATGCTCTCAGGATGTCCCTTTGTCTGTCTGTCGGGTGTCTGTTTAACTCTTTAGGGCCTAAATTTATTTCTCTAGGTCATTTTCAGTCTATAGAACACTTAAACATACCCTAATTTCTGTTCCCTGGCGTTGCTGGGCTCGAAACTGCTCACACAGGTAATTTCAGCTACACTAAGCATATACGTGACTTAACCACACCCACCAACTAACGAACTTGCAATCAAGCCTCCCGAGAAGTGGCCAACCTGCCGTAGCTAAAAAACTGACCATGAACACTGGAAATGGAGGGCCTACAAGGCGAGACAGCTACTTTCTAAGTCCATTTATGATTAAAACCCGAGAAATGGCCTACCCGGCTCCAACCAAGGGCCGTTCAAAGCTGAGCCCAAACTCGGCCATGCTGTTTGCACCCTTCGGGTGCACCCACCCACCTCCCCCTGCCCCGCCCTTTCTGCTGGCGCAGAGCCTATCTCTCAAGGACATTGCCGGATGTGACATCATGAAGCTGAAAGTCTCACGTTGCAGATATGCAATGTTAGGTCTTAAAGGGTTAACGTATGACCGTATCCAAGTGGAAAATCGTAATGTTGTGCCACGTGCTTGTTGGACTGGACCTAGCCTCGTTCCCAGGCCTGGGAACGAGGCTAGACTGGACCAGTCAACAGGAATTGCACGACAGGGTACAGGCGCATGGAGCCTGCTACGTTTGCACCGCGTACCAGTAACACTGTGAACTGTACGAACTTGAAACTGCAGACCACCACAAATGCTCAACATAGTCTAGGTACTACAAACGTAATTGAAACTGCAGACTGAGCGGAGGATGAGCTATGAATTGAAACCACACGAGCTTGAAACTGCAGACCATCATCAACCAGATGCAGGCTCAAGGTAGTCTACACCCGTGGTGCAACACCATGCCCTTGCTCTGGACAGAAGTGTAGTGTTATACCGAGCTAGCTTAGGAACACGGATTCAAGTAGATACGGCAACACTCTTTATGTCAGCTGTCAGAAAATGGCCATGAACTTACACACTCACGTGATACATAACATGAGGTAATAAGTTTGGTATACACTATACTGATTACATCATAGATAATTAAGATGACCAATACGACTATGGTGATTATGCATGCATGCGGCCAATACCACAAGAAGCTACTTAGCTAGCCTTATACTCAGGCCCACCTCAGGCCTCACCCACAGCGTCTGTCAAGTATGTATGCCGCGTGGGCCTCCCAGCCTATGGTAAGTGGGCCTCCCAGCCTATGCTGAGTGGGCCTCCCAGCCTATGCTGCGTGGGCCTCCCAGCCTAAGGTGAGTGGGCCTCCCAGCCTATGGTGAGTGGGCCTCCCAGCCTATGGTGAGTGGGCCTCCCAGCCTAAGGTGAGTGGGCCTAGCCTAAGGTGAGTTGGCCTCCCAGCCTAAGGTGAGTGGGCCTCCCAGCCTATGCTGCCAGCCTATGGTGAGTGGGCCTCCCAGCCTATGGTGAGCCCCACAATGCCCTGCATTCTCCAAGTTACCGCGCGCGCGCATGCGCGAAGCGGGGTTAAGCAATCGGTTTGTCCGACTGTCTGTCAGTCGTCTGTCAGGCGGAAAAAATTGAAATCTCGCCACATAGACCCTAATAAACCATCGAAAGGGAGTCAAACAATAGCAAATAGCAAAAAACAGCTCTACGTGTACCTGACTGAAGTCAAGGCGCTTCGTTTCGCTGTATTTCGCCTATTTCCTACTTTTTATAACTATTAATAACATTGGCTCCACCTCTTCGTGACCTCCGAGTCCCATCAAGAACAGGACACGCAGTGCATTTGGAAACTTCATGCTTCGAGATGACCGCTAGGAAACAGTATTTTCTCACGATTTATGTACTTCACAGATGTCGTGACTATTGTTTAGGCTGTTTTTTTTTCGAGCTATTTCGTAACATTTGGCCCCACCTCTTCAGCTTCACAATCAATATGTTGTGTACAGTAAGTGGTCACTCCCACACTTTGGATATGGCCATACACGAACACAATATACGCGATGCGCATCAGCAGAGATGTCACGTCGAGTCGGTAGCTGAACTGTATCCTGTAGACATTCCGCGCAGGGTATGTTCTATGAACACCTCTAGTTTACATAGTGTTGGTCTACACAGTTGTAGGAGACCTCTTAGTCTCGAGTGGTCACACCCACTTCCACAGGCCTTTCAAAACTCTCTCTTATCCTAGATATAGTTCTCTCAGGTTTTCGACTCCAAACTGCTTAAAGAACTGCACTCAGTGATCCTAAGTACGTTCACAGCTCTAACCACACCCACCGATTAATGAGTATTGCTCAGGCAATGCTAAGTTGAAAAATGAGCCTTGAACACATGCAGGCCCTACAAGGTCAGAAGACTGGTTATTGCTGCCCATGGCATTTACAAAGATGTGGCCTACTGGGCTACAACTGAGGGCTTTGCGTAGCTGAGCCCAGACTCGGCCATGCTAGCTGTTTTCACCCTCCAGGTGAACCCACAACCTCCTGTCTCACCCTTTCTGCTGGCACAGAAGCTATCGCCCAAGGACATTGTCAGACCACACAATTCTGATAACACAATACGTGTCATCCGGTTAAAAATGTGACCATAAATGTAGTTCTCTTATGCCATAGGAGATTTCTTTGAACTCAGCTCTACCCTGGTGTAGGTGTTTCCACCTGAAATAGTTTACACCGCATCCTTCAGAGGAGATGCAAAGCCGTCAGTCTGTGGTACTGGTTAGTACTGAAGTATCACAAAAGAGCCCCCAGGAGCACATGATGACATAGAGAGTGGAAGGAAGGGAAGGAGTGTGAAACGACCACACAAAATATTAAAATATGAAAACCTGTAGTCCCACTTCTATTTTAGCATGCACGTGTATCGTTGTTTTTCTGTGATGCCATTGACTGGCTACAGCGACGGACCAAAGCTCGATGGGAGTGAGAAGATAGTGTCCGAATGTGTCGCAGGATGTTTCCCAGCAGACATAAACTCCAGAAGGGGCAGTCATTTCCACTAGTCGAGACACCCGCTTGGCTGTGTGAAGTGGATGACTGCATCGTCATACAGCACTTTCTCGAGGTCTGTCAATTCTAGTATGTAATTCCCCTGCCTCGCTACCAACGGAGTCTTCATACTGGCCTTTTCTCTGTCTTCCGCGTGCGAGCTAAAAATAGTAACAGGACTACCATGGGAATTAAAATTTAACCTTTTGCGTGGTTGTTTCACACTCCTTCCCTTCCTTGTGTTCTCTACGTCATTATGCGCTCTCAGCGGAACAAAACGTTGCCAATTTCAATTTCCTGATGAAATCAATTGGCCAAATTATGCACTGACCCACTGGCTACCAGTAGTGTGGTTGCCACTCATTCCACTAAAATGAAATCCTAGCTTTCTGTTGCTATGACAACAACACCACCCATTGGTCACCATGCAGCATCCAGATGTACGCATACACTCTGGGTTATAGCATCCCTCTTTTTTCCCAAACAAATCTTTTTTCCCAAACAAATTTTTTTTCCATACAAAATTTCTCTACTGGAGGTGCCTTCAGTGGAAAAATTCTTGGATTTGTATGGGCTTACAATGGTAAAATCCTGAATTTTGGGAGGCCATCCAAAGGCAGTATACTATCCCATTTTTAGGAAATGTGGCATACTGCAAAGCTTGTGAGCATAGTTTGAACAGCTCGTCCAGCCGTTCACTGGATACAGACTGGCCAGCTTCGGTCACCACTGCTTGCAATATTTGACTTGTCGAATGACAACGCTAAATTAGAACACGTTTGAGAACGTTCTTGGGGATCGATCTAACTCCAGAAAACAATACTTGGAACGTAAGCCCAAGAACAATCTTGGTATCAAGCTTGGGAATGTTCACGGGAGCGTTCTTCAGAACGTGAGTATATGCATTCCCGATATCGCACTTCAATCCCATGAATCGTGCAGTGACCAGGAGATTGAGAAATGATCAATTGACAGATTTTTGACGCATTTGGCATTCCATACTGTACACCATGTAACATCTCAGAATTGAATTGAGGTAGACACTAACTCAATATCACAATCCCCTTAAGGTGGACCAGACACAGTGGACTCCACGACCTCACAACCTGGAACTAATCCACTTGTGTCCACCCTCCAGCCAGCACCATGATTAAGCAAAATAGCATGAACCAGCTATGTAGCTCAGGGAGGGGCACTTCTTCAACCGGCCCGTTCCTCCCTACACATCTCCCTGTGGAGATCCAACCCCTCTCAGCTCGATCATCACACTCACAACCAACAGGAACACACACCACAGACCCTCTCACTACCAACAGTTGAAGATCGTTTGCAGCCAGGCCAAACTAATCCTCAAGATCAGAACAGTATCAGAATATTCAAGCTCAATCCTCAAGATCAGAACAATATGAGCTCAATTCTTGCTCTCACCTGCTCTGCTGTGGTGGTGACCTCTGATCACATGAGCAAATTGTAGGGCTGGTTTCAACTGGGACTTTACTAGACGGAGGGAGACAGGGAGGGAGGGAGGGAGGGCCGGAGGAAGGGAGGGAGGGTGGGAGGGATGGGGGAGGGGGAAGGGAGGGAGGGAGGGAGGGAGGGAGGGAGGGAGGGAGGGAGGGAGGGAGGGAGGGAGGGAGGGAGGGAGGGAGGGAGGAGGAAGGGAGAGAGGGAGGGAGGGAGGGAGGGAGGGAGGGAGGGAGTGAGGGAGGGAGTGAGGGAGGGAGGGAGGGAGTGAGGGAGGGAGGGAGGGAGGGAGTGAGGGAGGGAGGGAGGGAAGGAGTGAGGGAGGGAGGGAGGGAGGGAGGGAGGGAGGGAGGGAGGGAGGGAGGGAGGGAGGGGGGGAGTGAGGGAGGGAGTGAGGGAGGGAGGGAGGGAGGGAGGGAGTGAGGGAGGGAGTGAGGGAGGGAGGGAGGGAGGGAGGGAGGAGGGAGGGAGGGAGGTGGAGTAGCTGAATAACTACTGCAGAGCTAATATGACTCCACAACACAATATGAGGTCAGAATGCAATGTGATCACACAGCAAACTTCAGGAGGGGCTGGGTATGCAAGTCTGTGCACTCCAGTTCAGGTACGTGCAAGTCCAGTGTTCATATGCTGCACAGGTCTCAAGATGGAGCTATTTCCATCCAGTAACTAGATACCTCAGCATCATGTTCAGTAGACTAAAGAAATCAAGAAGAGCAGCTCCATCGCAAGAACTACGCAACGTATGAACACGACTTGCACCATTGTGCTGCAGAAGACCTTGCACATTGCAGTAATATCCACACCATAGCCTCCAGAGAGTAGTTAGAGGCGTCCAAACCCAAAATTACTGAAATTCACTGTCTGATCAAAGAGGGAGAGACATGGTCAACCTTCTATTACACCCCTTAGTGTCATGAGGCAGCTACATGTCACTCTCGGCAACAATACAAGAGTGAGGTTCAAAGGTTACTGTGATACTACCAGTGCAGCAAGCCGTCACTGTGCAATGCCAAGGAACTGCAGTGTCACCTGCCGCTGTCTGACTACTCCCCTTCCTACCCTATGTAAGGGAAATGGGGGTATTACGGAACACCCAAGCCTCAGGGATTCTAGCAACGACTAACTAGCTCAGTTACCAACAGTACATAAACACCACCTAGTGCACTAACTTCAAACCGAATATCACTGCCGTACAGCGGCACAATCACTACAAAATCGCTACAATTTTACGCTACCGTATTGCAGGTCATTCAGAACACCAGGGGGTCCGGACACCTCTAGCTACTCTCTGGAGGCTCAGCCAAATTAGTAGGTGTTCCGAATTCCCCCCCCCCCCCCCCCCCGTTCCTAAATACCTGCATTTCCCTTACTTCGTGTTGAAATATCTGGTTACGGTGGGGTGTGGTTAGGGTCGGATTAGGGCTAGCTAGTTGCACGGGGCCACCGTTCACTTTTTTGCCGACGCAATCCCCCTTTTTGCCTTGACCTGTGAACCAACAACCAACCATGACGTCATAATGATGTGTGCGTAGTATACAGAGGTATACGGTCCAAGTAATAAGATATACGGAAGTGCACGAGTAATGGACACGTGCAATGAAGGTTGACGAGCGCGTTGACAATCCGAGGTCGTGGAAGAAGCGTGTCCTCCTACCAAGAAGCTCTGCAGTTGTGGGGCAGATCTCTCATCACTGAGCGTATATCACGTCAGAAAACACTTGGCTGGGTCGAATCGCTTGAAGTTACAGGCAGCGAGTGGGCTGTGGGCGCCCACATCCACCAAGAGGACGTCTGTGGTGCAGTGCCCATGCACAGAGCTGAAATGGAGGTAGCGAGAGGGCCTAGGGGGGATAGGGAAGCGGTTTTGACGGCATAAAAAGGCTAGAATCCCTGCAAGTACCAAATTGCCACTCCGAGTACTTTTTTACCTGAGGGGAGAAACAACCAACCAACTAAAGTGGCATTGCGTCTGGCAATTTGGTAACTGTGGCCCGTGGCTAGTTGGAACCATTTTAGCTTCCATGTCCAGGGTTGGAGCATCTCTTACCCTCCACGTCCAGGGGTGCTTGATGTGCTTGTCCAGGGTTGGAACATCTGTTACCCTCCATGTCCAGGGGTGCTTGATGTGATTGTCCAGGGTTGTACATGGAATCAAGTCATCTGTCCGGGGTCATCATAGCTTTGGGACCCCTGGACATGGAGGCAATGAGATGTTCCCCCTGGACAATAACTCATCCCCGGACAAATTTGCTCATCTGTGGGGGGGTGTACACATATTCAACTGGAATAGCCAATGAGGTAGAGAGCAGACCGCTCTCTACCTCATTCTGCACTCCTGATGCCAACGTTCTCTCTCCATGCCATCCCTGATCATCATGCTGCCGGATACACAACTACACTAGCGGTCTATAATTTTTCTAGGTACTATGCTACACCGGCAAACGCACTGCATATCTAGTCTGGGCCCCGCGAGACTACTGCGTATCCGGATCCTCGCTCACCTCGAGATGTAAATTATGGGACCGTACAATGATCATAGTGAGGATGCTACTGGAGGCCAGCGTGGACAGTGAGGCCCGATCGAGGACAATCACTTGGCTTCACTCTTCACCAAGACTTACACTTGGCTAGGCTGCTGCACCATCTGCATGCTTTTATGTCTCCATTCCGATTATCAAAAAAGTCTTTTTGTACAAAAACAAGTCAGAAAAGCATCAAAAAAATTACAAGCGTTCCAAAAATATAAAGTGTCAAAACACGTTCCCGTGTCAGGTACAGTGTTCTGGGAATGAGGCAAAGTCACAACGCAGCTGCATCGACTCGGCTAGTTCGTCCATCGCTATCCCATCCTCCTGCAACCAGGATCTCACCGCTGGGTAGCAGTGTAGATGTACAAGAGTCTCGTGGAGAAGGTAAGTCGCCAACCTTCTTCCAATTGTTCGTAGCAGGCTGGTAGACGTGGATGGCTGTGCTGCTGGTGTTGCCATGGTGACCCCCAATGGCTACTACTGATCCCTGTACAGAGATGGCGGCAGAGCTCTCCAGTGGAGGTGCGGGGAGCGTACGCCATTGCGCGGATGTGTTGGTGGTGGCGGAGTTAACACTGTTCCGTGTTATTTCGGGGAGGGACACAATAAGTGTCTCCGTGGTCAGTGTCTAGTCTCGCAAGCCAGCCTCTTTTTCTTCGAGGGGGCGCGCGCGGAGGGGGGATCCGGGAGGGAAAAAGAGTCTGGTGACTTAAGCCAACATTTCGTTTCCCAGTGGAATGCAATCAACTGTAACAAATGAAAAAGTCACATGATAGCAATCCAACTATTGCCCACAACTTTCAAATGTGCGACTGCGAAGCAAGTTGGAGGAGGCTCGCGAAGCTCTGGAGAGTAGTAACCGTTGAAAGGTGAGCCAGGGAAAAGCCTTCAGCAGTATATACGTAGTAACAAGGCGATTTTCCAGTGCCGGTTAGAAGACTCACGAGTACATCCCGTCCGCTGAAGGAGTTCTTCACTGCTAATTCTTGCTTGGGGCACAACCTTGGATAGCCTAGTTGCGCTTTGCAGCGATGGCAATCGCACGCACTATCTCTCTGAATTACGCTATGAAAATCATGTGACTGCTGCAATCTCATTGGCTCTACCCACATTCCGGCAGAGAAAACGAAATGTTGGCTTAAGTCACCAGACTCTTTTTCCCTCCCCCCTCCGCACGCGCCCCCTCGAAGAAAAAGAGGCTGGCTTGCGAGACTAGTCAGTGTCCCCCCCAACAGGTACAACTCTTGGTTAACAATGGCGGATGTCTTGAGGGAGCATTTCACGGGGAGTGGTGAGGTAGACAGCCATTGGCGGGATGTAGTATCGAGGACCTCAACTGTGGCTAGGCGGTCACCACCATACACCTTCCCACCTGCCACCACCAGCCGCTTGTCATGAGTAGCAACGGCTGGACTGTGACGTGGTGTGGGCATGGGGGGGTAGGGGTGTGTCCACCCCCGGGACATCCCCTCCGTGTCCCACACTGCGATCTGATTGGTCACCTTGTATGGCAGAGTGGATATATTGTACCCACCAACTAGCGTCAGCTTGTTGGTGAGTGTCGCCATTGCAAACCACACACACTCGTACCGTGGTAGTGGTACCCACTGGTCAGTTGGTGGGTGATACTGGTGGACAGTATGTGCATCATCATCACCGAATGAGCCTGTGAATCCTCCTCCAACAAACACGTCCTCACCAAGTCTCACTGACTGTAGGGATGCCATTACACACGGCATGTCCCTGCACCGTCTCCACTTCAATGTCAGAGGTAGCTGTAGCCCACTGGGGGGACGTGCCTGGGATAGAGGAATCGTATTATGAGTCGTACATGTTTTTCATGATGTCATGGCATCATAAAGCGGCCATTACTCTCAGCTGGTAGGTAGCTACACAGGTCATTAATATAGTGTACCAGTGACGCAGCTGAGCTGGAATAGTTTACACTGCAGTTTCTCGTGAAGGTTTAGGAAACTGGAGTGTAAAATGTTGCCAGTGAGAGGCGGCACATGTACCACGGACATTACAACCTACTTTCTGCAGGAAGTAATGTATGCACGCATGCGACCTTATGTGCTACAGCTATTTCACTGCAGAAAGACAGTTGTACCGATACCGTACATCATCTTTTGTGATGGAGAATATTTTCCAGTGATGTGTTGGCTTAAAATATGATACTACTTGCAAAAACGGCTACATAGTCTCGGAACCGGACGCTCCCCGTGCCAAGGGTCTGGTTCCAAGACTAACAGCTTATGTCTGTGAAATATTTTCACTTCCATCACAAAACATTAGTACAGTAACTTCAACCATCCAGCTAGTTATTAAATAGCTCCATAATTAATTTCATCTGTTATGGGTTTGCTAGCATTTGGGTAATTGTGTGATGAATTCACCACTTCCTCAACCAATGGCTGTAGGCAAACTCACATAGGTGAGGCATTGAAAGCAGGAAAAAAGGAAGCTGTACTGTACACATGGAGCTATTTAACTAGCTGGGAAATTTGAAGAAAAAGTTTCAGACTCACCGTATTTTTTTACTTGCAAGAACCTCTCAGGCAATTCTCAAGCCATGACTAACTTTAGCCTAACAGTAGACTGCTAAACAGCTAGCTGGGAGCTACTCAGCTAGAGCTCCCCAAACTAAACAGACTAGAAATTTTGAAACTAAAGTGAATGGCACCTGCACTCAAAATATTTGCGCCTTGGGCCAGTCGCCAATCAGATTAATTTGCTCACATACCTATGACGTCATTGCGAATGCCACATGCGCATGCGCAATGGTCAGTGCGTTTCGATGCTTCACTGTTTCGCCGCGAACATTTACCTGGCTTGGAATGGTTGCAGATATGAGTGCAGGTGTTTTATGACGCGATTCGATCGTAAGGATCCTCGAGCAGTGCCATGGTCTCGGGCCTGGGAACGAGGCTAGCCCAGGAGCTAGTACTAGGAGAATCCAACCGGGTGACGACTCCATGGACGGTGAGGGTATGCACAACTTTTGGCGAGTGGTATATGTAGCCATTAGCATGGGCAGCTGTTGTATTTGGGAATAATAGCACCAGTATACATGTCAGTGTCTGTATGGTACCTGAGATCTGCATATAATTGTTAGAATCCGCATGCTTTCGGCAGTCCAGTGGTGCGGCCAGAGGATTACAGTTGGCCGGGCATAAGAAGTTCCAGTACATTAGCATCCGTATGCTATATGGTACGTACGTAATTTATATGGTTAGGGTTATAGTTTTAAATATAATTATGGACCCGGAATCATATAGACGCATTGCAACAGCATCATTTGAGAACATGAACTAGCTGGTATACCAATTTAACATGGCAGCCCGTTTTTGAAGACAGCAGCTTCTATGGCAATCTCAGCGAACACAATTCAAACCTTCTTGTCTGTCTTCAATCGAATGAATGCCATTGCTATGTAGGCCAAGTATAAAGGCTTACCAGTGCAGTGATGGAGGGTGTGTTTCAATCGATACTGCATGTGCTGTCAATGTACTACGGTGCACCAAAATGGCAGCACAAGCTTTAGTATACGGAAAAGCCACGGAAAATTGATGTAAGTGCAATGGATGTTATATTGTGCAGTATGTAGAGCAGGGGATGAATATCCTTCTATCACTGTGATCAGTTCAATGTACATTCCATGAATGCAGTTTTGCTCTTACAAAGAGTCGTTGCCACTTCTGGTATTACAATACCGTGGTGGTAAGTTATTTTAAATGATTACAGCTACTTCCCCCTCCTTCGCCTATGTGAATCCGGCGCCGGACAGCTCTCTGTGCAGAGTTGCTGCACCCTGATTGCATCCGCTTCAACTGCTGCTTCCTGATTGCATAGATCCGCTTCAACTGCTGCTCCCCGTTTGCGTCCGCTTCAGTTGCTGTTCCCCGATTACATCCATTCCAGCTGCTGCTCGCTGCCTGCGTTCGTTTCAGCTGCTGCTCCCCGATTGTGTCCGCTTCAACTGCTCACCAATTGTGTCCGCTTGATTCCAGCCATGCCCAGTGTTTGAGGTTCAGTAAATAAATTGAAGTCACTAGTCTAATCCCGCCCCATGAACATCCCACTTCCGTCACGCACATCATACATACATGAAAATCTTATACTCTTGATCACTAAAGCACCACACCCTCAGAAGGGGCCACAGAACCGGAACATCCACAGATTGCATGAGGTACATGTATAGGAACCGGACCTTGTTTCCATGGTCTGGGAATGAGGCCACAAGAGGTAGTCTGTAACACACGTACACAGTTTATGGTGCGCAAGTGACTTCTCAGCTAATGTAGGGCGTAGAATCCAAGAATCTGAGATGGCATCGATGATGTATACAGTGGCACTGCAGTGCTACATCACTTATTGATCAGCATGCAAGAAACTTTGCAATCATCTTCTATAATGTGATTCATAGGCTGGTGTTCACTCTCAAGAGAACTGTGATAATACGGTTGTCATAATGATACTTCTGAGCAGTAGTAGTTGCAACACTAGCTACCATCTGGTGAGCAGAAGGGGGTGGAGCATATGGCTGGTTGATGGGATTGACTTGGACGGGTTGGACGTTTCCATTGGTAGATACCGGCCATGGGGCGGGGTCCTGTTTAAGCTTTTAGCACATAGTTACACTATAATATGCTGTAATTATGTATGTCTGCACCAGATTGCCAGGGTTGTTGGAGGATGTTTTTCCTCGATCTTGGTATAGGCAGTGTATGCTTCAACTGTAATTCACCTGGGGTTGTTGAGGTGGGGATCGCACTGCAGCTACTCTCTCATCTCTGGTAGTACTGTGATCCTGTATACAGAATCATATATCAGTTATCAATACAGTAATGAATAAGCACATTATTAGTTCCTTACTCTCAGCTCTCTCCGGAGTCGGCTGATCTCGGCGTCCCTCTCTCGAAGCTCAGCCTGTAACCACAATGCACAACACTTTGGTACCGACACTTCTTAAAACACAGTATCCATATCAGTATGTCGGCATGCATGATCCGTACCCTCAGTGTGTGTAGTTCTGCATCCTTCTCCTGGGCTTGATGCTGAAGTTGGGCCTGCAACCTTCCCTTTTCCTCCTGACAATCCGAATATCTGCAACGTCACTTTTCCGTTTGCACATTAAAATGTCCATGCACATCCTTACCCTCAGTACTTGCAGTTCTCTCCGTTGCCTGTTGGTTTCAGTAGACCTCTCTCGGAGAGCTGTGGCTTGTCGCTGGAGCTGGCCTTCCTTCTGTTGGAGCTGGGTGTCCTTCTGTTGGAGCTGGGTGTCCTTCTGTTGAAGCTGGTTGTCCTTCTGTTGGAGCTGAGTGTCCTTCTGTTGTAGTTGTGTGTCCTTAACTTGCACCACTGTCTGCAGACCTCTCTTGTCCTCCTAACAGTGAGGAAGAACAAGACGTGTATAATAATTATACGTTGTAAAAGTGCATGGAATGGCTGTCTTTACATACCCTCAGTGTTTGCAACTCTCTCTGTTGCCTCTCAAGTTCAGTAACTTTCTCCTGCAGTTGGACATCTTTAGCCTCTGTCTCCCTAGCTTGTTCCAACTACACAACAAAAACAAATAACAAGACTTGATCATGTCTTGGGCCATGGCAGCTCAATGCCTCTGATCTGTGAGCTCACACACAGCCAACCTACCTCCAGCTGCTGCATTTGCTCCTGCAGGTTTCCAATCTCCCTGAGGGCCTTCATCATCCCCACTTTCACCACATCTACTTTCTTGAGCTGGCTGCCGTATGGCCCCTCAATCTCAGCCCCCACAGCCTCCAGTCGTGGAAGCAGCTCTGCTGCAGAGGGCCGTCGTGATGGGGTGTTGTGAAGACACTGGTGTACCAGCTGCACAAGAGGATGTTGCTCTCCCAGCTGCCCATGGAGGGACAGGATGTAGTCCCTCCGACGCTCCACCTCAGACCGAGCCAAAAGGCGGTCTGGATTCTCAGTGTCTGCATAGTTGTGGGGAAGGAGAGATCCAGGGAACACCTGCATAGGGAAAGGGTACACTGATACAAGTCATGTGTAAAAGTGCTGAATTCATGAGAAGTTATATCATAATTGATGAATAATATTACTTGTAAATACCCCAACACCATCCAATTGCCTAATAAGGAATGTCAGTACTACTTGTGGTATTTCTACTGCTATCACTGACAAGCTCACACATGCACAAACAGTCCACCTGCTGTTTATCCACCCCTCTCTGACCTGTGTGAGTGTGAAGAGAGTGAGATGACCGAATGAAAAAATATCCAGTCGGGGACCGTATTGTGAGTGCTCATCGAACGCCTCTGGTGGCATGTATGCCATTGTTCCTGGCAGACGTGTGAGAGTTCTTGCAAGCTGGCCCGGCTGCAGGTTTACGATGCGAGCATTGCCGAGATCACTGACCTTGGCTACAAGTGATGAGGTCAATAAAACATTTCGGGCTGAGAGGTCCCGATGCACAACAGGTGGGTTACGGGTATGGAGATAGAGCAGCCCCCGCACTATGTCTACCAGCAGGGATCGCTTGAGGGTGAGAGGGAGGCCGGGGGTACTCTCCAGCAGATCGTCCAGGCTGCTGTCCAGCCTCTCCATCACCAACACTGGCATTGTGGACCCTTCTAGGAAACATAGCCCCAGGAACTGTACCACATGAGGGTGCCGCATCTCAGCCATCACCTGCAGTGGTTCCAAGTGCCAACAGGCTACACCTGCTCATTTCCTGTTCACAACATATGTGGAGGTCAAAGTTTAGGTACCCCAAATCATGAATAATGGGTATTCATGAAATGACGACACGCTGCATGTGGTTTCCCTCAAGCAGTCCTATATGACAATCATATAATTATCTACTCCAAGACTGGCTGGATATCTGTGAACTGCCAAAATAGCCTAGGACAGACAGTCAGCTAGTCTGACGTAGCTAGTCTGACAGTAGGTATATAATCATATCCTACACAAATAGAATGGCATGCAGACATTGAACTACAGTACATCTTTCGGTATCCAGCAACAGCAAGAACTTGTGCCCCTCCCGAAATACCATATAGTCAGGTCAGTTCGGTCCCTTATACGGGACACCAAGCTACACACAAGCTACAGCAGTGGGGGATTTCAAGGGAGAATGTTTAGACAAGGCATCACCTGGCACTCCCGGAGGTACTTGCGGGTGATGTTGGCCACACCAGCGTTCCCCTGCTCCACGAGCGCATCGTGCAGACGCTTGCCCGCGCACACAAGACCGTTCACTTCCACCTCCTCCACGCTGCCGTAGGAGCCCACACCTAGCTGCTTTCCCGTGGGACGCACTTCAGGAAGCACAAACCGCTGCAGTTCAGGACTACCTTGGAAAGCCTGCCGTCTGCCTGCCATCTCGGCTAGACGGTCGAAAAAACGAGTGGAGTCACCTCTTTTTCCGGAAGCGGATGCGCCCCCTACGTAAATGTACATACTTGGAAAAAGAGGCTGGCCTGACTAGTGGAGTGGGTGGGGCTGGTAATTAGGACCGTCAGAAACTCGACATGAATTTCTTTACACAATTCCACACTTAAAGAATCTAACTGTGAGAAGTTGCTGCAGCCATAGAACATTCAGTTTTCATTTTCAGA
The DNA here is from genome assembly GCA_963931865.1 of Axinella damicornis. Lineage (NCBI taxonomy): Eukaryota > Metazoa > Porifera > Demospongiae > Axinellida > Axinellidae > Axinella > Axinella damicornis. The sequence continues at coordinate 8,967,187 of OZ007518.1, read as the reverse complement.
AGTTTCTTTGCAACTTGACTCCTCCTCCCTCCCTTCCTCCAGCTGCTACCCTAAATATAGCCAGTGCAAAGGTCAAGAAGGGGTACAGTGTGACCACGATACCTGTGGTAACGGTTGCCTCCTCACTAGTGCAATAGTATACCTAATATCCCTCCCTGAGGGTGTGTGATGGTGACGGTCAGTAGGACAAGTCAGGTGGAGACCACATCTCAATAGATGACCTTGCTCAGTGCATTCTTTGTACCAATTCCCTACCCACCAAAGAAATATTTAACAACATCGGTCACTGTACAACATCAGAGAGCTATGACTCAACATCTTGAGTGTCCCATTTCAAGACAGGTACATGCAGGTGTCCCTCAGCCCTCCTCCCCTAGCCTTCCGGTGTCCCTCACCCGGCCTCCTCCCCTAGCCTCCTGGTATAGGTGTCCCTCAGCCCTCTTCCCCTAGCTATAGCCTCCTGGTACAGGTGTCCCTCGGTCCTCCTCCCCTAGCTTCCTGGTACAGGTGTCCCTCAGCCCTCCTCCCCTAGTGTCCCTCGTGCAGCCCTTCTCCCCTGTGTCCCTCAACCCTCTTCCCCCAACCTCTTGGTATAGGTACAGCCAGGCGGGTGTCCCTCAGCCCTCCTTCCCTAGCCTCCTGGTACAGTTGTCCCTCATGTAGCTTTCCTCAGAGTCCCCTAGCCTCCTGGTACAGGTGTCCCTCAGCCCTCCTCCCCTAGCCTCCTGGTCAGGTACAGCTGCTGACTCTTCAACAGAGTGGCCACCTGGGACAGTGATCAGACTAGCTTGATCATAAACTACAGCAGTTTAATTAATATTTAGTGACCCACTTCAATTACCACTAGAAACCAAAAAAATTCTCACAAAAATTACAAACGATTTATGATGGCCACCCCGATCGACTCCCGAAAAAAGCAGACAAACAAGGAATTCCATTAACCAGCCTCAGTCCCATCCCATTTAAAAATGTTCTGTCCCCTGTACAGTTGCATTTGTAGGTACGTCTGCAACAGCATCCTTTGAAAGACTGGTGATTCTTGGGGGATCAGCTACACAATATCAAAACGGAAAGCAAAGAGTAATGTAGACTACCATACAATTAATTAGATGGGATACAAGCTCCTATTGGTGCCACTGCGCTGCTGTTGAGGTAAACGTTGATTAGTGCTGTTGAAGTAAACTTAGCCTTAATTGTTCCCAGGCGCTCGGTAATTGGACCGAGCGCCTGGGAACGAGGCTAATTAAGGCAAACTATGCAAATGACTGTAAGTGCTTGACCACTGCTTAAAGCTAGGGCTATAGGAGTGCATAATTATTACTTCGAAACCATAGCTAAACTAATATTGAAATCCCCAAATACAAGATAACTAAATGCCCTTTTCAGATTTACAATTTTGACTAATAATGTTGTACTAAAACAACACTGATGTCAAGAAGCGGACAAGGTGGCAAGCTCCCCAGTCTAGCCGCTAGCCCCTCTCCACCTGGCCAGTCAGGCGGGCGCACGGAGGGCCGCCGGGCGGGTGGAGAAGGGCTAGCGGCTAGACTGCAAGCTCCCCAGTCTCTCATGTGCTTATAATTATGATGATGTCATGTGGTAAATTGTGTTGATTTTCCTACACATCACATTTCTGTGGTTCGTTGGGTCTGAGAGTCTTGAGATTCAAGCAGGCCTGAGCCTGTTAACATAGCTAGTTGTCTCAGGGTCGGCAATATTAGCAGTGTAGCTACGTAGTTACTAGCTAGCTATGTGCGCACCTTTCTGTGGTGCCAGACTGGCCAGCAGTTTGCAGACCTCTTCAGCGTGGTCAGCCCTACCACATTCCAGGAGAGCCTGTATCAGCCTCTTGTATGTTGCCTTGAAAGCAAACTTGCTCTTCCACGTCTGAAGAGACTTGTATCTTTTTTCCTGCTCACTGTTTCCATCCAAATCCACTGCCACTACTTCAGAGTCATCTAGTTTCAAGTAAGGTGCAGCCTTCCTCCACTGCAAGAACTTGGAGACTTCCCGGAGGTGCTCATCACTAACCCTTTTATCCAGTAGCTCTGCAGAAATACTAAACTCTCTAACACACTCCTCTAATGTCACTCCAGCCATTGCCATAGTCTAGCCACTCATGCAGTCAGACTCAGAGTACGATCATAATAACAGTATTCATGATAGAGCTTATCATTTATGTACAGTAGCTATAGCTACAAAAATGTGACCAAAATATGAGTATACACATAGCAACAAGTATCCCACTACAGAAATGTAGTAACCCTGCATGTGTAGAATTTGTTCATGCATGCGTGCAAGTACTAATATCAAATTAATTGCTCAGTCATGTGGATATATTAACATCATGCTGACAGATTTCATAAGTGGTATGTATAATACCCGGTAGGTCCGATTGCAGAAGCAAGGAACTGCACCTAATTGCAGGTGTGGATGCATCAAATATAAATGGAACATTAGGCACATCATAATGTGCACGTGGGGAATTATCCAAATTGTGCAAAAAAGCATCAAAATCGCACCCCCCTTTGAAAAAAATGTATCAAATTTGAAAACACCTAAATTCAGAACCTTTCTAAAACATATTTTGCAAGAACTCCTACTTCGGGGGGTGCCAACTGGGACTTGTTCCATTTTTACTTGATGCATTCATGTCACGACATACGGTTTAAAGATATTATTAGCCTGATTCCCAGGCCCCGTACAAAGCCTGGGAATCAGGCTAATGTAAGGTGACTGCATGATATCACTCTGAGATATCATGAGATCATGACATGATCCCTTAATATACAAAAGAGGTATGCAATCAGTTTATTCTACATGCATCTCCTCCTCCCTCCTCCTCCTCCCTCCCCTCCTCCTCCCTCCCCTCCTCCCTCTCCTCCTCCCTCCCCTCCTCCCTCCCCTCCTCCACTGCTCCACTCCCCAGTGGGTCCTCCAACAGCAGGTGTCACTGCCTGTACATACAGCAACATCACAGAACTGGTCCGCACTGCATGGGAGGAGGGAGAGTATCATATCCGACTCATCAACAGAATATTGATCAGAGTGACCCACTCAGGTCACAGCTGAGCTATGAATATTAAATGAAGACCGAGAATGTTGCTGAAAGTCACCAGAGTGAGATTACAGCCGCTGGGCTACTGCGGCCACTACTGCCATATACGGTGCTACAAGCACATCCCTTCCAGATGTGATTGCACAATGCTGTTCACAGTGCTCAGTCTTCAAGGAGTCATACCCGATGCACGTGGTCTTCAAGGAGTCATACCCGGTGCACGTGGTTTCACCAGCTGCTGTAATAGCGCTTTCGATTACTGTAGTTGTGCTCCAACTCATGATTCAGCTAGTGGCTCCACCTCTTTCCACAGCTAATAGCTTACACAGTGTCCCATGAAGGTGTACTCCAGTGTATTAGACCAACATTCCAAAGTACTACCTAGGCAACAGTTATGATTAGGATGGTGAATATCTTAGTGGACACACCCCTTGTTGACAGACTATATCATGAATATAAGCCTATTGTATCCATTCTTTTGGAAGCCATGTGGGATTTTCATTCAGAATACTTGTAACTCTCTGTGAGGTAAACCGCCTGAAACCGGACAGAACCGGAAGTCCTACGCGCGAAATGATATACGTATATAGGAATTTGAATTCCACTTCTCGCTCCTAATAAAGACAAAATTGAATTCTCTACGATTTCATTGGCAGTCTGAAATTCCTGCCTAAAAGGTGTGAATTTTTAATGAAGACAGAGCTTTCTGTGCAAAGTCGCCAGACCCTCTTTCCCGCGAGGGGTGGGGTCTGGGCACGAGACTAAGCGGCTGTGGACACGGTGAAGAAGCCAGGCAAACCCCACATGAAGGAGTACAGCTGAACACTGCCTCCGTACCAGATCAACATTATTTCACGGCTGCTTAAGTTTCTTCAGCACGTACTAATGCTATAGCTGGTTACACAGGCAATAGCCAGGCCTTTCTCCAATGCGGACTTGCTTGCAAAGTGTATAATCAGAATGGCTTGCCATGATTAGTGTAAGACCACACTCACCCACAGGAGCTCATTATTGGGTATGTATACAAACACTAACTCAGCATCCAACCGTACGACTAATGGTCTGCCCCCGCTTGGCAATTGCATATACTTGGACTACCCCTTGGCTACTGGCCTGCATTCTGTTGGCCTGTTGTTTTGGATGACCTTATTCATACTTTGTGCCAGACAAGGGATTGAACATGGTAGAGTTTTACTAGGTGGGTGTGGTGGACTGATGGTACACTATCCATGTGTTACTTGTTACACAAGACTAGCTGGAGCTCAAATTGAGGAGGAAATGACTATAGGAAGTGACGGTAGGCAAAATGAGATCTGGCCCTGCCCCTATTCGTAACTTACTAGCCTGTCTCAACTGGTGCATGATTACCCCGTGCATTTCATTATGACAAAACAGGTGCTCTTCAGCTGAGTAGTGTAGCAAATGAATTCGTATCACTCATTAACAGCTGCATATTTCAACATTGTATAGATAGGGTAAATCTCCAAATTCCCATAGCCCCCTTCCAGGGAGTCCGCAGGGTGCCTGGTGACAGATATGCAAGGTGATCTCACCAGGGACAATGATGGACTATGGTGACCCACTTCAGTTACCATAGTTACAAGTTCTCTGACAGGTATTATGCAAACTATCTTCAAAAGGGGTGGATAAAGTAGGCCTTCAGAAGTAAACATGGTATCGGATAACCGTTGCCTAGGGAACACTTTGGAACGTTGGCTTAGTACACAATGGTACAGACTTCATGGAATGTATTGTACTGTTCATAGCTCAGCTAAATCAGTCCAGTCTTAAGAGAGCATGCGCATGAGAATCATGAATTGAAATTGGCTCTTGCCACTAGATGGAATTTGGCTGAGGCCCTTAGCCAGACAGTATTGGTTAAGAACCAGTAGCATGCCTCTGCTTCTTTGCCAGGGGTTCCAGTGGCTTAGCAATAAGACTGTTTGGACGCCATTGCTCTCATACTAGTGCATCACTCCAATAAACATGTCCTTGTGGTGTGGGTATGAGCACTACTTTCTAAAAGGGGGTGGATAAATTTAAAGAAGGCGTATAATTTCATGATTAGAGTACATGTAAACATAGCCTGTGCAAAGGTCGAGGAGGGGTGTGTCCACTGTGATACCGATTGCCTAAAGGTACTGATCTGGGATCTTGGTAGCCTCGTTCCCAGGCTCCTCCCCAGCCTTTGTCACATACTGTATAGGGAGGAGCCCGGCAACGAGGCTAGGATATTGGTCCAATATTGATATATTGTGTGTGGTCATTTTACATGGTGACTCTTAGCTACTTACACAGGATAAGTTGCAGAAGTAAGCAGACCCTGCGTCTCAGAACTATGGACAGCCTTATTGCACACTTTGTGCCAGACAAGGGTTGGGTGGGTCAGTCAGTACACTCAGGGTACACTGCTACCTCAGGATACAAGTTGCATGGCAGTCGCATGCTGTATGGTTTATACAGTACCAAACCTGAGGGGGGGGGGCTGTATAAAGCCATATGGCACATGCTACGTGTATTACATATCCTATGGGTCGGTGCATGTGTATTGCTGAGTATCAACAGTCAACACGTCCTGTCAATGTGCGCCCTGCACTTCAAGACGAACGAACTCCAGTGGTGTATTTGCATGTCCCCAGGGCAGTGCTAATAGTAGTTAATGTACTGAAGCAATTTTCCCCCTAAAAAATATTGCACAAGGGCGTGGTCGAGAGGTCGAGAGGCTAATATAGCACGAGGTGAAGCCAGGTGCTATATTAGCCTTGAGACCACACCCAAATGCAATATTTTCCATAGTACACAAGCGTAAGCGGTACTTTAACTGGTTTATTGCAACATCTACGGAGCGCTATTTCCGGTGCTATATTGCCCAGTGGAAAATATAGCACACTATGTGCATTATGGAAAACAAAGCACACTTCGGCCCCTTCATCCTCTGTGGTTTCATAGGGATGGGGTCCCCTTCATCCTCTATGGTTTCATAGGATGGGGTCCCCTTCATCCTCTATGGTTTCATAGGATGGGATCCATAGTTGGTTCAACAGTGGATCAGTTCATCATCCATTTGGCTTAAGTTTGAGCGTTCCACCGATACGTCCAGACTCCAGACGCTCGAGACAACTCTGTTGACCCAGTGTATAAGTCTATTTGTGGTTGTCCCCCCCCCCCCCCCCCCCCTTGCGTCCACCCGATGTCATAACAAAATACGGCTGAAAGTGAGGCTACCCTTTCATAATGCCAGTGACAAACCTGGTGTATGCCCAGAGTTCAAATGGGGAGGAAAGGACCAGCAGTACAAGTAAATGAGATATGGCCCACCTTGAGTGCATGTCCCATTTCATGACAGGTACATGTCCCTCAGCCCTCCTCCCCTGGCCTTCTGGTACAGGTGTCCCTCAGCCCTCCTCCCCTAGCCTCCTGGTACAGGTGTCCCTAGCCTCGCTGGTACCGGTAGAGCTGCTGACTCTTCAACAGAGTACGTGGCCACCTGGGACAATTGATCAGACATGATCATAGCAGTTTAATAATTACAATGACCCACTTCAGTTACCATATAGTTACAAGTACTTTGAAAGACAATTAGCTTCCAAAAGGGGTAGGTCTATATTTAGGATCAGAGTATATTTAAACATGGTCAACAAGGGGTGTGTCCACTGAGATATTCACCATCCTAATCAGTCTCTGATAACTGTTGCCTAGGTAGTACTTTGGAATGTTGCTAATCTTAGTATATAGTACACTGGAGTCCACTTTCATGGGACATGTAATGACCACTGCTCTCACCTGGGAATAGCTTATACGAGAGCAGTGGTCATTGGGCCGAGTCTGAGTGAGCCCCACATAGCCATGCTCTCAGGATGTCCCTCTGTCTGTCTGTCTGTCGGGTGTCTGCAGACATGCCAACTCTCACGCATTGCGCGTGAGACTCACGCATTCGTCCGCAATCTCACGCTCTCACGCTTACTACAGCAAATCTCACGCATTAGTAGCTAGCCGTTCAGGCTTATTTTGTGGGTGGGGCCTAGGAATACGGCGCGCGTATACATAACACGTGGTTGTTTGAGACAAGGACGACCGCAGTTCGAGCGATATAACGGACTCCTTTCCTGTGTCGATCCGCATCGAAGTGGATAAACGCAGGCGCTACCTCCTTGTCAAACTGCAAAATGTTGATTGGTGGAGCCTTCTGCTAAGGACAAAAGCAATTGATGAAGCAACAGCAACTGGAATGAACTGCTGTGCGCACTCTTGAGCTGTTACAGTAGCATGCATCACGCATTCTAGCACAATCTCACGCATTTTCACAGCACATTTCACTCATTTATTTGCTAAGTAGTTGGCATCTCTGTGTCTGTTGAACGTATGACCGTATCCAAGTGGAAAATCGCAATGTTGCGCCACGTGCTTGCTGGACTGGACCTAGCCTCGTTCCCAGGCCTGGGAACGAGGCTAGCCTGGACCAGTCAACAGGAATTGCACGACAGGGTACAGGTGCATGGAGCCTGCTACGTTTGCACCGCGTACCGGTAACACTGTGAACTGTACGAACTTGAAACTGCAGACCACCACAAATGCTCAACATAGTCTAGGTACTACAAACTTGAAACTGCAGACTGAGCGGAGGATGAGCTACGAACTGAAACCACACGAGCTTGAAACTGCAAGCCATCATCAACGTTAACCAGAGGTTCAAGGTAGCTAGTCTACACCCGTGGTGCAGTGGCACGCCCTTGGCTCTGGACAGAAGCTACTTAGCTAGCCTTATATACTCAGGTCCCACCCACAGCTTCTGAGAAGTATAAGAGATTCTGATCAAGTCAACGGCTCTAAATTTACAAGTTCTATCACTGCTACTGGTCTATTCCAGGTTGTAACAGTTGCTCATGAAATATGACTGTATGGTTATCATGTACGTACCACACCTTTAGCTACCAACAGTAGAACTCCTCCCAGATCTTCCTGAAGATTATAAGTCTTCCTCCAGTGAATTGCTTAAGGCCGAAACGTATCCAATAACACATAGGTAAGAGTTAGTCTCGTTCCCAGGCCCCGCCCAGCTTTTCGGGAAATGGGTAGGTAAGAGTAAGGCATCACAATATTTACTGCTCGGCGTACAGATCTTTATCACGGCTGTATAGCTGCATGCGATGTATATAGCTATCCTTCCATGAAATCATGAGAACTTCCAGTCCATTCCATATCCATGTAGCCACATGTACAAGCATCAGCAAATTTAAGACGACACAAATAAATGATGAAAACTTCATGCCGTAGTTTATATAGCTATCAGTATTTACAAGAACAAGTCAGAAAGACAACTTTCCAAAATCACAAGCATCAAAAATGCGTTACATTTCAGTTACAGTGTTCTGGGAATGAGGCAAAGTCACAATGCAGCTGCATAGACTCGGCTAGTACAGCCTTTGCTGTCTCGTCCTCCTGCAACCAGGATCTCACCGCTGGGTAGCAGTGTAGATGAACAAGCTGATCGTGGAGAAGGTAAGTCTCCAACCTTCTCCCAACTGTTCGTAGCAGGCTGGTAGACGTGGATGGCTGTAGTTGTGTTGTACTTGGATTCGTTGACATACCCCCCAATGGCTAGTACTGATCCAGAGACAGCGATGGCAGCAGAGCTCTTCAATGGTGGTGCGGGGATGGATCGCCATTGCACGGAATCCGATGTGTTAGTGGAGGTGGTGTGAACACTGCTCCTTGTTATGTCGGGGAGGGACACAGCGAGTGCCTCCGTGGTCAGTGAACCCCCTATCAGGAACAACTCTTGATGTACGATGGCTGATGTCATGTTGCAGCACTTCACGGGGAGTGGTGAGGTAGACAGCCATTGGCGGGATGTAGTATCGAGGACCTCAACTGTGGCTAGGGGGTCACGACCCAGCTTCATCCCACCTGCCACTACCAGCCATCTGTTGTAAGCAGCTACTGCTGGACTGTGACGTGATGTGGGCATCGGGGGGTAGGGGTGTGTCCACTCCCAGGACATCCACTTATTCCTCTCCCACACAGCAATCTGATTGGTCGTCACCTTGTTTGGCAGAGTGGATGTGTCGTACCCACCAACTAGTGTGAGCTTGTTCATGAGTATCGCCATTGCAAAGGACATACACTTGTACCGTGGTAGTCGTACCCACTGGTCAGTTTGTGGATGATACCGGTAGACGGTATGTTCAGGATATTGATCATCACTGGGTGAGTCTGTGTCTCCTCCTCCAACAAACACGTCCTCACCAAGTCTCACTGACTGTGGGGACTCCATTCTACACGGCATGTCCCTGCGCCGTCTCCACTTCAATGTCAGAGGTAGCTGTAGCCCACTGGGGGAACGTGCCTGGATAGAGGAATCATATTATGAGTCGTTAATTTGTCGTAAAGTGGTCATTACTTCATAATAGTGTACCACTGACACATTCACTAAAAGGTGATATGCAAGTTGCTACGTTCATGAAATATTACGTTCATGTCGTGAATATTTTCATGAAAATATTTTCTATCTTTGTGTGTTTATTAAATTAACACTTCCATCGCAGAATATTGGCTTCAACCATCATAGCTAGTTATAGCTTCATAATTTAGTTGGTTAGTGTTAGCTAGAGCAGTGGAGTTTCACTAGCTACTTGTGGCTTTAGGCAAACTCATGTTAAGGAGAATAAAATTGTACACATGGAGCTATTCATGATCAACTAGGTAGGAAATGTTCATTTTGCGAACATGTGCTTTCATGCTTCAGGATAAGGCTATGCATTGGGACTCGACTGGTTAATGGTCAAAGGTAAGCTTCAATGCATTCTCTGTGTAGCTATATGGACCTAGCTACTGCTCTTACAGCTAACCTCAGACTCCTTAGTTCTGACCCCTGTAGTTGCAATTGTAGGTATGTCTGCAGCAGCATCCTTCGAAAGACTGGAGATTCTTGGGGGATCCGGATCAGCTGCACAATATATTAAAACAGAAAGCAAAGAGTAATGTAGACTACCATACAATTAATCAGTGTGAAGGAATCAGTGTGAAGGAATCAGTGTGAAGGAATCAGTGTGAAGGAATCAGTGTGAAGGAATCAGTGTGAAGGAATCAGTGTGAAGGAATCAGTGTGAGGGAATCAGTGTGAGGGAATCAGTGTGAGGGAATCAGTGTGAAGGAATCAGTGTGAAGGAATCAGTGTGAAGGAATCAGTGTGAAGGAATCAGTGTGAAGGAATCAGTGTGAGGGAATCAGTGTGAGGGAATCAGTGTGAAGGAATCAGTGTGAAGGAATCAGTGTGAAGGAATCAGTGTGAAGGAATCAGTGTGAAGGAATCAGTGTGAAGGAATCAGTGTGAAGGAATCAGTGTGAAGGAATCAGTGTGAATCACCAAAATGTGATGGACCTGGTCAAACCGTCTAGTTAATAGGATGCTGTTGTATTTCATGCCATCTTTCCTCCCCTCTCATACTTTTTCCACACTGAGAAATTAGAAGGGATCGATGTTTTCCATGGGTATACGAACTAAATGGCTCATCCCATGGTTAGTTTTGTTTGCAGAGTATTCATCTCTCTATTGCATGCATACTTTTACTCTGTATATTTGATGTGGCAACCATTTCACACAGTTGCCTGACCATTCGTGCATTGGAAACAGTGTGTGCATGCTGAGCACGAATTAGCGGGAGGTAGCTAGCTAGAATCTTACCAACACTAAGTATGGCTGGTTTGGAAGTCTGGCTGTCAACATGGTTGCTGACAGTACAGCAGTAGCTGCCTTCGTTTGACTTCTGCACCCTGGGGATGGTTAGTATTGAACTATTCGCTCCTGAGAACCTCCGGCTCCTATTCCCTCCTCCAGCTGGTTTCCACTGCCACTCGTAAGTCAGAGGTTGTGTACCAGTGGCTTGGACAGTGAAAGTTACAGGTTTGCCTGGGACAGCGTCATTTAACTGTTGAGGATGACTGGTGATTCTGGGAGGATCAGCTGCATGGACATTTAAAGAGAAGTAGAATGTGATGTGACATTCCGCATGAACCTCAGTAAAATAACACATTCATACCAACAACAAGGTTAGCTGTGTTTGAAGTCTGGCATCCAGCACAATTGCTGATAGCACAGCGGAAGCTCCCTTCATTAGATTTCTCCACACTTGAGATGGTGAGTTTGGGGCTGTCTGCTCCTGGAAACCTCTGCCACTCCTCACTGCTACTCTCTTCTCCAGCTGGTTTCCACTGCCACTCGTAAGTCAGAGGTTCTGTACCAGTGGCTTGGACAGTGAATTCTATAGGCCTGCCTGGGACAGCGTCATTTGCCTGCTGAGGATGACTGGTGATTCTGGGAGGATCAGCTGGATGGACATTTAAAGAGAAGTAGTCTAAGAATGTGATGTGATCGTGCATGAACCCTCAGTAAAAATAATAACACATTCATACCAACAGTAAGTTTAGATGGTTTTGAAGTCTGGCTCCCAGCACAGTTGCTGATAACACAACGGAAGCTCCCTTCATCAGATTTCTCCACACTTGGGATGGTGAATGTGTAGCTGTCCGCTCCTGGAAACCTCCCAACATCACACAACTGCCACTCCTCACTGCTACTCTCTTCTCTGGCTGGTTTCCACTGCCACCGGTAAGTCAGGGATTCTCCAATGGCTCGGACAGTGAATGTTACAGATTCGCCTTGGACAATGTCCTTTAAATCTTGTGGATGCCTAGGCCTGGAAATTCTGGGAGGATCAGCTATGGACAGAAAGAACAGTAGGCTAATTAGTCTTACTGAGGGCATAGTTAGACCCTTGGGATCTCACCAACACTAAGTTTGGCTGGTTTGGAAGTGTCTTTGCCAGCGCAGTTGCAAACAACACAACGATAGTGCCCTTCATTTGGCTTCTTCACACTGGAGATGATTAGTTTGGGGCTGCTTGCATCTTGAAACCTCTCTGCATCACACTGTTGCCACTCATTCCAACCTGCTTTTTGCTGCCACTGATAACTCATAGGCTCTGTCCCAGTGGCTTGGACAGTGAATGTAACACAACTGTCAGGGGCAACCTTTTTTAGCTCTTCAGGATGCCCGGTGATTCGGGGAAGATCAGCTATACATAAACAGAAAGAAGAATGTGAACTGATGCTCCATATAATAATATCATTATAGGATTCATACCAACAACAAGATCAGCTGAGTTTGAAGTCTGGCCTCCAGCACAATTGCTGATAGCACAGCGGAAGCTCCCTTCATTTGGTTTCTGCGCACTTGGGATGGTTAATGTGCAGCTGTCTGCTCCGGGAAACCTCTCTAGATCACACAGCTGCCACTCCTTCCTCCTGCTCCCTTCTCGGCCAGCTGGTTTCCACTGCCATTTGTAGTTCAGAGGTTGTATTCCAGTAGCTCGAACAGTGAAGGTCACTGGTTTGCCTGGGACAGCATTGTTGAACTTTTGTGGATGAGTAGTGATCTTGGGAGGATCAGCTGCATGTAGAAAGAGAAAGCATCATGTATAGTATTACCACTTCATACCAAATGAAGCTATAGAATCTTACCAATGCTCAGTTTAGCAGGTTCAGAAATCTGTATACCAGCGCAGTTGCTAACAACACAACGATAGCTTCCTTCGTTCAACTTCTGCACACTGGAGATGATTAGATTGGGGCTGCATGCATCTTGAAACCTCTCTGCATCACACTGCTGCCACTCCTCCTTCCTAGTCCCTTCTCCTGGTTTCCACTGCCATTGGTAGCCCAGAGGTTCTGTACCAGTGGCTTGGACAGTGAATGCAACAGGCTTGCCTGGGACTGCACAATTTAACTCTTGAGTATGACTGGTGATTTTGGGAGGGTCAGCTACACATAGAGAAAAGTAAGCGTAACAGAGGTATGCAAATTGCTGCACGTTGTTGACATAGGTAAAGCTATAATTATTGGGCTAAAGAGGGCTGTAATTTTCTCTAGGCAACTGATGCTAGTTGCCACTGAGCGAGATTAATTCATGCAGGGAGTATGAGAAGAGCAGTTAGGGTGGGTTCAGGCCTTGTTTCTGACCATTGCCGTCACAGTGCTTAGGACACACCATGATAATACTTGTACACACGTATAATATCAATACATTAAGATTTTAACCGTGTGTTTGTCTGTCTGTCTGTGTGTGTGTGTAACGGAAGTGGGATGTTCGTGGGGCGGGACTAGACTATAGTGACGTGCGACCTTCGTACTTTAATTTATTTACTGAACCTCGAACTCTGCGAAAAATTTTCGAGAACATTGGACTGGAAGTAGCTGAGAGAACGAAGCGAGCAAAGCTACTTGTAATTATATTATGCAGAGAACTAGAGATACAACCAATAGCTATAGTGTTTCTCTCACTCCTCCATGTGCTCAAGAAAACCCAACACTTTGATTGTGATGCTCACGCACAAAAAGTGGCAAGTCAGAGCCGGTGCCGGGTATTTTGGACTGCATAGAGGTGCGTAACGCCCATCCAATCCGTGTGAAATGCGGATTGGGGGCTGGGCTGGTGGCAGGTTTACTAGAGACAGGCATGCAAGATTGGCCCTGTTAGAGGTAAAAGAGGTAGCTAGCAGAATTGCAAAGTGCTATAAGTTGCTTTCTTCCTTACCGCAGCATGCTGATAGTGTATTTTAAGGTGGCACATACCCCTTTACGTCCGCTTCAACTGCTGCTCCCCGATTGCGTCCGCTTCAACTTCTGCTCATCGCTCAGATCAGTTAAGGTAGCACATACCCCTTTACGTTAGGTACAGATAGGGGTGTCTTGTTGCCACTATATACTTCATGCAGAAAGCATGCACGAGAAGAAGCAAGGAAGGTGGCAGATCTCCAGTGAGCATACAGTAGAACCCGTGTGGTCACTGTAGCAGCCACCTCTCTAACATGGTCCCTACTGCTGGTCCCAGTTGCACTAATCCTGTACAAAATGACCTGCTTAAAGCAGCCACTTGTCTATGGTGGCCAGAAATACTGCCACTATATACTTCATGCAGAAAGCATGCACGAGAAGAAGCAAGGAAGGTGGCAGATCTCCAGTGAGCATACAGTAGAACCCGTGTGGTCACTGTAGCAGCCACCTCTCTAACATGGTCCCTACTGCTGGTCCCAGTTGCACTAATCCTGTACAAAATGACCTGCTTAAAGCAGCCACTTGTCTATGGTGGCCAGAAATACTGGTCCCATATGGGTGACCCCTATAGTCAGGTTCCACTGGACCTCTAAAGTATTGTTATTTTTTGGTTGTTCTTCCCTCACAATATTCTGACATTTTAGAGAGGTTGCTAACTTGTTTTCCATGGGTATGCTGTAGCGACATACCCAGAATTTGGCTCATCCCATGGGGGTTACAGGGGTGGATACAGGATTTATGAAAGGGGGGGGCACCGTATATGAAACGCTGCCGTAGGCAGTGCATAGAGGCGCGTAGCGCCGATCAGTCCGCGCGAAGCGTGGAAAAAAATTTTCGCCTTCATTTTTCACTTCTCAGGATGGGCTCTCGTGGCACCTTCGCGCTTTGCACTGCAAGTTCCAGATGTACGAGGATTGCAGGTCCCAGGGCCGCCATGAGCTTCTTCCTTGCTTATTTCGCTCACGAATGTAATACGTACGTACACGGAGGGGTATACTAGATCGTAGTCTCGTTCCCAAGCCGTTCGGTTTCAGGCAACGCACGATATTGCGAGCTGAGGAGGCCATGGCGCCAGGCAAGGAGTTGCAACGTAGCGGCAGCTAGCTATATAAAAAAAAATTTTTTTCTCTAGCCAGGGGGGGGGGGCACCGGCCCCCCTGGCCCCCCCCCCCCCCCTGGATCCGCCACTGGGTTAGTTCTTTTTGCACGTGTTGTGTACATGCATGTATGCTAGGAGGTTCATCTACGAAACAAAACAAGTGTATATGGTAGCTATAATACGTGCACTATGGAAACGTCCACATTGCAGCTTACCAAGACGTTTGTGAAGCTGTACTTCAGATTTCTGCTTAGCCTCCACCTCTTGAACTGCAGCTTCCCTCTCCAACACCGCCTGCTGCTTAATATGCTCTGTTTCATTCAACTTCTGCCTTAGCTCAGCAATTTCAGTTGTTAGTGTGAGCTGTTGTGAAGTGCTGGTAACGTTCTGGCATGACTGGAGTTCACTCTGAAGTTGTGCTGCTGCAGTTTCCTTCTCATGGAGGGACTGTGACAGAGCTTCAACCTCTGCAGTGAGATTTCTGATACATACGTCACGTGTTTCAATCTGTTGTGACTTATACTCCAACTCTTCTTTAGTCGTGATCAGTTGTTGCTAAAGGAAACAATAATTATGGCAAAAGTTATGCAATGGCATAAATCATTCTAAGAGCTTTACTGTACCTTCATTCCTTCTCGATCTGATGTTAGGATGTAGACACTCCTGCTGATTTCTTCTTTCTCAGAATTATAGGATCTGGTCAATTCTTCCTTCTCTT
Organism: Axinella damicornis; assembly: GCA_963931865.1. Taxonomy (NCBI): domain Eukaryota; kingdom Metazoa; phylum Porifera; class Demospongiae; order Axinellida; family Axinellidae; genus Axinella; species Axinella damicornis. The sequence goes on along the minus strand of OZ007518.1, from coordinate 8,951,701 downwards.
CCTGCAACTTTTTTGCATCTTCATGAATTACTTTCAGCTCCTCTTGAACTTTGGACAATTTCTCTTGCAGTGCTTTGGCTTCTTGTTGAGTGCGTTCAAGATGATGTTCCTTCCGTTTCAGTTCTTCCTGTAATCTTTTGATTTCTCTTTTTTTGTCATCAATGATCTCTTGAAGGAGTTGACATTTCTCTTCATCATGGACCTTTTGCATTTCAGATAGCAATACACAATCTCTCTTATTGCGCTGTAACTTCGTATCGGTGCTGTCCCTATTTTGGGAAAGTTTCTCAACTTGCTCGCTGAGTTCAGTCCGCTTATTCATGATGTTGGTTGCATCCTCATTCAAACGTAGTTGCGAATCTCTTAAGAACTTTAAAAGCTGCTCAATCTCAGCTAGTCTTGCACCCATTTGTTGAAGGTCATCTCCATGACGACAGACCTCAA